>OU343056.1:51278748-51536248 GCA_910593695.2 Ocypus olens | reverse complement strand
GTGTGTGTGTGTGTGTGTGTGTGTGTGTGTGTGTGTGTGTGTGTGTGTGTGTGTGTGTGTGTGTGTGTGTGTGTGTGTGTGTGTGTGTGTGTGTGTGTGTGTGTGTGTGTGTGTGTGTGTGTGTGTGTGTGTGTGTGTGTGTGTGTGTGTGTGTGTGTGTGTGTGTGTGTGTGTGTGTGTGTGTGTGTGTGTGTGTGTGTGTGTGTGTGTGTGTGTGTGTGTGTGTGTGTGTGTGTGTGTGTGTGTGTGTGTGTGTGTGTGTGTGTGTGTGTGTGTGTGTGTGTGTGTGTGTGTGTGTGTGTGTGTGTGTGTGTGTGTGTGTGTGTGTGTGTGTGTGTGTGTGTGTGTGTGTGTGTGTGTGTGTGTGTGTGTGTGTGTGTGTGTGTGTGCGCGTGTGTGTGTGTGTCTGTGTGCGCTGTATCTCAAAAACTAATAGGGCAATTGATATAAAACTTTGAACATACGTCTTATTTGATAATCCGAAGAACTGAAAAGCTTTTGGTAAAATTTCGTACACCGGAAGTGGGCGTTTACCTTAACTGTCTTTGGTTTTTTGCCAATATTTTCTTAAATATGAAAAATATCACAAAAATATTTAAACAAATATTGAAGACAACAAATAAATGAACATCTTTTGCTTGAAAATACTTTTGATAAAATCATTGCTATTCGAGAAAAAAATTTATTAATTTTTTTTTAATTATTGGTTTATAATTATGAAACGTTAATAGTTACAGCAAATTTATGTTAATAATAATTGTAGAGAATGCTAAAATGAACAACTTCTAAAGAATAAGTATTTTTCGAAATCTCGTTAGTTTTTGAGTAAACTGAGTTTTTTAATTTAAAGTGTAATTTTTCCATGTTTCATAATTTTGACGTTTTAAACGTCAGTTTCATCCGAGTTTACACAACGCTCGATGTACATTTAAAATATGATTTCAGTTGAAAATAAACAATGAAAACGTAAATATAAATGGCTATGATACCATCAAGTCGGAGAAAGTAACATTATGGCCACATCACCATTTTTTTTCTTTGTTCGGTGTACATATGTTTGTCGTCGTGAAAATTAAAAATTTCAAAAATCTGTAAATCGCTTAAAAATGACTTAATTTTCAAAAATCGAACTTATCTGAGTAGAGTGAGGTTTTATTTATTTATTCGTTTATTCTCAACAGGCATTAAGCCTAATAACAGAGAAATTATAATAATTAACATATTTACAACATAGCTATACTATTAAATAAATATAAACATGTGTACAAATTATATTACAATAACAGGGCTAATTACATTAATTATATTATTGGAAGACACTGGATTTCAGAACTGAAGTGAATTTTAATGAGTATGATACATTTTTTTTTAATTTCCCAATACGTTTACTATTTTTTCTTAATTTTTCTTTCTCCAATACACAAATATTTGACGTCGTGAAAATCAAAAATTTCAAAAATCTGTAACTCGCTTGAAAATTATTGGATTTTCAAAAATCAAAGTTATCTGCGTAGAGTGAGGTTCTAATAATTAAGATAAATTTTTGCGAAATTTTTCCGATACGTTTGCTATTTTTTCCTTAATTTTTCTTTCTTCGATGCACAAATGTTTGACAACGTAAAAATCAAAAATTTCAAAAATCCGTAACTCGCTTAAAAATTATTGGATTTTCAAAAATCGAAGTTACCCTAGTAGAGTGGGGTTTTAATAATTAGGATACATTTTTCTGAAATTTTTCCGATACCTGTACTATTTTTTTCTTTATTTTTCTTTCTTAGATGCACAAATGTTAGCCGTGAAAATCAAAAATTTCAAAAATCTGTAACTCGCTTGAAAATTACTGGATTTTCAAAAATCGAAGTTATCTGAGTATAGTGAGGTTTTAAAAAATAGGATACATTGTTTTGAAATTTTTCCGCTACCTTTACTAGTTTTTTCTTAATTTTTCTTTCTTCGGTGTACAAATGTTTGTCGTCGTGAAAATCTAAAGTTTCAAAAATCTGCAACTCGCTCGAAAATTACTGGATTTTCAAAAATCAAAGTTATATGAGTAGAGTGAGGTTTTGATAATTAGTATACATTTTTGTGAAATTTTTCCGATACCAATACTATTTTTTTCTTAATTTTTCTTTTTTCGATGCACAAATGTTTGAGGTCGTGAAAATCAAAAATTTCAAAAATCTGTAACTCGCTTGAAAAGTATTGGACTTTTAAAAATCGAAGTTATCTAAGTAGAGTGAGGTTATAATAATTAAAATAAATTTTTGTGAAATTTTTCCGATGCGATTACTATTTTTTTCTTAATTTTTCTTTCTTCGATGTACAAATTTTTGTCGTCGTGAAAATCAAAAATTTCAAAAATCTATAACTCCATTGAAAATTACTGGATTTTTAAAAGTTGAAGTTATCTGAGTAGAGTGAGGTTTTATTAATTACGATAAATTTTTGCGAAATTTTTCCGATACGTTTACTATTTTTTCTTATTTTTTCTTTCTTCGATGCACAAATGTTTGACATCGTGACAATCAAAAATTTCAAAAATCTGTAACTCGCTTGAAAATTACTGGATTTTCAAAAATCGAAGTTATTTGAGTAGAGTGAGGTTTTAATAATTAGGATACATTTTTGTGAAATTTTTCCGATACCTGTACTATTTTTTTCTTAATTTTTCTTTCTTCGATGCACAAATGTTTGTCGTCGTGATATTCAAAAATTTTAAAAATCTGTAACACGCATGAAAATTACTGGATTTTCAAAAATCGAAGTTATCTGAGTAGAGTAAGGTTTTAATATATAGGATACATTTTCTTGAAATTTTTCCGATACCTTTACTATTTTTTTCTTAATTTTTCTTTCTTCGATGCACAAATGTTTGTCGTCGTGAAAATCAAAAATTTCAATAATCTGTAACTCGCTTGAAAATTACTGGATTTTCAAAAGTTGAAGTTATCTGAGTAGAGTAAGATTTGATTAACAACGATACATTTTTGCGAAATTTACCCGATACCTCTACTATTTTTTTCTTAATTTTTCTTTCTTCGATGCACAAATGTTTGACGACGTGAAAATCAAAAATTTCAAAAATCTGTAACTCGCTTGAATTTATTGGATTTTCAAAAATCGAAGTTATCTGAGTAGAATGAGGTTTTATTAATTACGATAAATTTTTGCGAAATTTTTCCGATACGTTTACTATTTTTTCTTAATTATTTTTCTTTCTTCGATGCTCAAATGTTTGACGTCGTGAAAATCAAAAATTTAAAAAATCTGTAACACAATTGAAATTTACTGGATTTTCAAAAGTCGAAGTTATCTGAGTAGAGTGAGGCTTTAATAATTAGGATACATTTTTTTTGAAATTTTTCCGATACCTCTACTAATTTTTTCTTAATTTTTCTTTCTTCGGTGTACAAATGTTTGTCGTCGTGATAATCAAAAATTTCAAAAACCTGTAACTCGTTTGAAAATAACTGGATTTTCAAAAATTAAAATTATCTGAGAAGAGTGAGGTTTTAATAATTAGGATACATTTTTTTTTTAATTTTTCCGATACCTGTACTAGTTTTTTCTTATTTTTTCTTTCAAGGGTGTACAAATGTTTGTCGTCGTGAAAATGAAAAATCTGTAACACGATTGAAAATTATTGGATTTTCAAAAATCGAAGTTATCTGAGTAGAGTGAGGTTTTATTAATTACGATAAATGTTTGCGAAATTTTTCCGATACGTTTACTATTTTTTTTTTTTACTATTTTTTTCAGTTTAATCCGAGCCCACATTACGCTCATTTAAAATATGATCTAAATTGAAAATAAACCATGAAAGCGTAAAAATAAATGATTCCATCAAGTCGGAGAAAGTAACATGATGGCCACATCACCATTTTTTACTTCCTCCGTTACGAAGTACGAGAAAGTATTGTGATCGTGATTTTTTTTTTTAATTTTTTTTACGGAAATATCCGTTTTGGGGTCTCTAGATTCCATTTTAACAATTTCTGGAAGAAAAAAAAATTGTGTCTGTATGTGTGTGTCTGACTGTGTGCGCTGTATCTCAAAAACCAATAAAGCAATTGATATGAAACTTTGAACATACGTCTTATTTGATAATCCGAAGAACTGAAAAGCTCTTGGTAAAATTTCGTACACCGGAAGTGGGTGTTTACCTTAACTGTTTTTTGTTTTTTGACAATATTTCCTTCAATATGAAAAATATCACAAAAACATTTAAACAAACTTTAAAGACAACAAAAAAATGCACATCTTTTGCTTGAAAACATTTTTCATAAAATCACTATTATTCGAGAAAAAAAATTATTATTATTTTTTTAATTTTTGGTTTATAATTATGAAACGATAATAGTTACAGCAAAATTATGTGAATAATAATTGTAGAGAATGCCAAAATGAACAACTTCTAAAGAATACGTTTTTTCCGAAATCTTGTTAGTTTATGAGTAAACCGAGTTTTTGAATTTGAAGTATAATTTTTCCATCTTTCATAATTTTGACGTTTTAAACGTCAGTTTCATCCGCTCGATGTACATTTAAAAAATGATTTAAATTGAAAATAAACCACGAAAGCGTAAATATAAATGACACCATCAAGTCGGAGAACAAGATGGCCACATCACCATTTTTATTTTTGTAGAATGTTGTAGAAACATCTAAATAATCACTAAGATGATAAAGCTTTACCATTATAACTCGTCTTCATCGAAAACCAATACAAATATGAATAAATTTTTCAAGGACTCGATTTAAATAATTCTTAATTTCGGTCCGCTCGAGGAATAGCAATGAAGCAATTACAATAACGCTGCTGCGTCCGATGAACAATAACACTTTCCGGAAAAGGTAAAGCCGTTGTAATTTTCTCGATTCGACATTCGACATTGGACTCAAATTTTCCGTTTGCGAATATCGTCTTTGTGCTGACGGCGCCGCAACAACAAACGGACGACGCTACCGCGTAAATCATCGGGAGTGGGGGTCGGGATGCGGGGATAGAGCTGATAAAAAGTGACGCCGCTCGAAGAATGGACGGCATTTGTTCTCTCTCGCTGTAGGTGTCCATTGGTTGTCGTCTAGTTTTTGGTAGTAATTCGTTTTATTTTTGCTTGCGTTTTAAACAGTGTTACTCGATTTTGCATTTTTAATTTCCGGAAGGAAGAAATAAGCAGGATGACGTTTGGAAAATTGGTGAGTAATTGAACAAAAGTTATCTTTAAATTTATAGACGTAGTGTTTATTATTCTTGGTGATGGTTGCGACCATTACTACGTGGTAATTCATTATAGAAACACTGAATAAAACAGTTACTATGTTTTTTACTACAATTTAAATTTTGGTAAAAAAACATAGTAAGTGTTTTATTCAGTGTTTTCACCACAATTTACCACAATTTAAATTGTGGTAAAAACATAGTAAGTGTTTTATTCAGTGTTTCCATTATTATTCTGTTTGCATAATATAAAAAAAAAAATGCCGAAACTATAGTCACTGAAATGATAAATTTTAAAAGTTAAACAAACAAAATAATAGTGTTATTCTATAAGTGGAAGCCTCTTAAAAATAATCTTTGTTATTATCAAGGCACACTTTGTTATATTTCACAGTCAATGCCTACCCAATAAAAAAAATATATCTTTAAATAACTACTACAGTAAACAATTTTGTGGAAAGTGCGACACATCATTGGTTTTGTGAGGTGAAAAGCTACTCAAAAATGAAATAAAAAATCCAGGTCCGTATTTAAAAAAATTAAATTGATGTGGGTATCTAAGTAACGAAACGTAGTATCTGAAAAATAAAATTATTTTCCGTAAGAGCTTACAAAAGTGTCTTAAGAAAATGCTCTTTGTTTTTTAAAATAACCAGTAATAAAGTTGTAAAAAAATAAAAACCAAAATTGGCTTTTTTGGTTTTTATCGGATATCTCCGGAGCAGGCGAAGATATTTTTAATTTCTTTTTAAAAAAATGATTCAGCGTTAAAATACGCAACTTTTCCTTAATTTAAGCAACTCTCTATCTCGTGTAGTTACCGAGATAGCAAGGCTGATGGTTTAAAAACTTTTAAATAACTACTATGGCAAACAGTTTTGCGGCAAGTGTGGTACATCATTAGTTTTGTGAGGTGAAAAGCTACTCAAAAATGAAATAAAAAATCCAGGTCCGTATTTAAACAAATAAAGTTGATGTGGGTATCTAAGTAACGAAACGTTGTATCTGAAAAATAAAAATATTTTCTGGAAGGGCTTACAAAAGTGTCTTAAGAAAGTGCTTTTGGTTTTTCAAAATAACCTGTAATAAAGTCGTAAAAAAATAAAAACCAAAATTGGCTTTTTTGGTTTTTTTCGAATATCTCCGGAAGTAGTCGGAATATTTTAAATTTCTTCTGAACAAATTATTCAGCGTCAAAATTCACAACTTTGCCTTAATTTAAGCAATAGAAATCTCTTATAGTTACCGAGATAGCAATGCTAATGCTTTAAAAAATTTCAAAAAACTGCTATAGAAAACAATTTTGTGGCAAGTGTGGCACATAATTAGTTTTGGGAGGTGAATAGCTACTTAAAAATGAAACAAAAAATCCAGATTCGTATTTAAAAAAATGAAGTTGATGTTAGTATCTAAATAACGAAACGTCGTATCTGAAAAATAAAATTATTTTCCGGAAAAACTTACAAAAGTGCCTTAAGAAAGTGCTCTCGGTTTTTTGAAATAACTAGTAATAAAGTCGTAAAAAAATAAAAACCAAAATTGGCTTTTTTGGTTTTTTTCGAATATCTCCAGAAGTAGTCGGAATATTTTAAATTTGTTTTTAACAAATTATTCAGCATTAAAATGCGCAACTTTGACTTAATTTTACAAATTTTCTATCTCTTATAGTTACCGAGATAGCAATACTAATGCTTTAAAAATTCTCAAAAAACTACTATAGCAAACAATTTTGTGGCAAGAGCGATACATCATTAGTTTTGTGAGGTGAAAAGCTACTCAAAAATGAAATAAAAAATCCAGGTCCATATTTAAAAAAATAAAGTTGATGTGGGTATCTAAGCAACCAAACGTTGTATCTGAAAAATAAAATTATTTTCTGGAAGAGCTTACAAAAGTGCCTTAAGAAAGTGCTCTTGGTTTTTCAAAATAACCAGTAATAAATCCGTAAAAAAATAAAAACCAAAATTTTTTTTCAGTTTTTTTTAATATCTTCAAATAACTCCTATAGAAAACAATTTGGTGACAAGTATCACACAAAATTGGTTTTGGGAAGTGAAACGCTACTCAAAAATGAAATAAACAATCCAGGTCCGTATTTAAAAAAAATAAGTTGATGTGGGTATCTAAGCAACGAAACGTTGTAACTGAAAAATAAAATTATTTTTCGGAAGAGCTCGTAAAAGTGTCTTAAGAAAGTTCTCTTGATTTTTTAAAATAACCAGTAATAAAGTCGTAAGAAAATAAAAACCAAAATTGGCTTTTTTGTTTTTTTTTCGAATATCTCCGGAAGTAGTCGGAATATTTTGAATTTCTTCTTAACAAATTATTCAGCGTTTAAATGCGCAACTTTGCCTTAATTTAAGCAACTCTCTATCTCTTATAGTTACCGAGATAGCGATGCTAATGCTATAAAAATATTCAAATAACTTCTATAGCAAACAATTTTGTGGCAAGTGTGGCACATAATTAGTTTTGGGAGGCGAATAGCTACTTAAAAATGAAATCAAAAATCCAGGTCCGCATTTAAAAAAAATAAGTTGATGTTGGTATCTAAGTAGCGAAACGTCGTATCTGAAAAATAAAATTATTTTCTGAAAGAGTTTACAAAAGTGTCTTAAGAAAGTGCTCTTGGTTTTTGAAAATTGGCAATAATAAAGCCGTAAAAAAATAAAAATAAAAATTGATTTTTTTCAGTTTTTCTTTATATTTATTTTCAAATAACTCCTATGGCAAATAATTTTGGGACAAGTGTGACACGTCATTGATTTTAGGAGGCGAAAAGCTACTCAAAAATGAAATAATAAATCCAGGTCCGTATTTAAAAAAAATAAATTGATGTGGGTATCTTAGTAACGAAACGTTGTATCTGAAAAATAAAATTATTTTCCGGAAGAGCTTACAAAAGTGTCTCAAGAAAGTTCTCTTGGATTTTCAAAATAACCAGTAATAAAGCCGTAAAAAAATAAAAACCAAAATCAGTTTTTTTTTAATATCTTCAAATAACTCCTATAGAAAACAATTTGGTGACAAGTATCACACAAAATTGGTTTTGGGAAGTGGAACGCTACTCAAAAATGAAATAAAAAATCCAGGTCCGTATTTGAAAAAAATAACTTGATGTTGGTATCTAAGTAACGAAACGTCGTATCTGAAAAATTAATTTTTTTTGGGGAAGAGTGTACAAAAGTGTATTAAGAAAGTTCTCTTGGTTTTTCAAAATAACCAATATTAAAGTTGTAAAAAAATAAAAACCAAAATTGTCTTTTTTGGTTTTTATCGAATATCTCCGGACATAGTAGGAATATTTTAAATTTCTTTTATAAAAATGATTTAGCGTTAAAATACGCAATTTTTCCTTGATTTAACCAATTCTCTATCTCTTATAGTTACCGAGATAGTAATGCTAATGCTTTAAAAATTCTCAAAAAACTCCTATGGCAAACAATTTTGTGACAAGTGCGACACATCATTAGTTTTGGGAGGTGAAACGCTACTCAAAAATGAAATAATAAATCCAGGTCCGTATTTAAAAAAATTAAATTGATGTTGGTATCTAAATAACGAAACGTCGTATATGAAAAATTCAATTATTTTCTGGAAGAGCTCAAAAAGTGTCTTAAGAAAGTGCTCTTTGTTTTTTTTTAAATAACCAGTAATAAAGTTGTAAAAAAATAAAAACCAAAATTGGCTTTTTTGGTTTTTATCGGATATCTTCGGAATTACTCGGAATATTTTAAATTTCTTCTGAACAAATTATTCAGCGTTAAAATTCGCAACTTTGCCTTAATTTAAGCAACTTTCTATCTCTTATAGTTACCGAGATGGCAATGCTAATGCTTTGAAAATTTTCAAAAAACTCCTATAGAAAACAATTTTTTAGCAAGTGTATCACATAATTAGTTTTGGGAGGTAAATAGCTACTTAAAAATGAAATAAAAAATCCAGGTCGGTATTTTAAAAAAAAATAACGAAACGTCGTATCTGAAAAGTCACAAAAGTCTCTTAAGAAAGTGCTCTTGGTTTTCCAAAATAACCAGTAATAAAGTCGTAAAAAAATAAAAACCAAAATTGGCTTTTTTGGTTTTTTTCGGATATCTCCGGAAGTAGTCGGAATATTTTGAATTTCTTTTCAACAAATTATCCAGCGTTGAAATACGCAACTTTTTCTTTATTTAACCAACTCTCTATCTTTTATAGTTGCCGAGATAGCAATGCTAATGCATCTATTTTGGAACACCCTGTATGAGAAAAACGCAATAACACCGATGGGCGGACCAATTTAAATGTCTTTCTCATTCCAAAGAAAATTATTTACATGTACGCTAGAAACGAGATGAATTTAAATCTTTTTAATTGTTAAGAAAATGATTTTCACGTACACTACAACGCATTAACGTTTTCTATTTCTTTTCGGCGATCGACAATCGTTTGATGAAAGTCGATTGAAGATCAGAAATTTCTGCACACACACAGACTGCATTTCTAATTGGCTCGATTCGAGTGGTGTGTCGATAATGGTCGTTTTGTGGCGAAAGAAAGGAAAAAACTTCGGCAATTATCCTCATCGCAGAAAAGAGAAAATTTTACGGTACGCCGCTTTATCGCACAGGAAAAATGGATACGTACGACTTCCTCGTCCGGCATTCCGCGAACAAGAAAATTGCAAGGAAATTGAATTGGGCTTTAACGAGGACACGCAACGTGAAAAAAATAATCGATCTAGAAATTTGCTTCAATAGCTCCGATTTCTTATAAAAAAACTGTCAAAATTTTAAAATTTTAGTTTTAGTCGTGTGTGGCTGTGAAAACAAACATTATTGTCGAAAATTATGACTTCTTTAGTCCATAAGCAACTCATCCCAGAGGTTCTTTAAACAATTGTTTTTTGTCGAGGCAACGATAATTAATTAATTAATAATTGTAAAACCCTCGTTTATGTTTCAAGGATTGGAGAATGGGATATAACCTAACCAAATAAACCCTTTCATTAAAAAAATTTCACAGTCAAATAATTGTTTCAGAAAAGTTTAAAAAGTTGCAAAACCAACAATACCGAGATTTTGGGTTGAGTTAAAGTGGAATCGAAGGGTGGTCCGTATCTCACTCTCTAACCCGTTAAACACTTCTACAAACAAATTATTTTGTCGAAGCAACGATAAACCGTTTGATATTTCTCTTATCCGTGAATTAACCATTGTAGAACCCTCGTTTGTATTCCAAGGATTGGAGGATAGGGTAGGGCCCACCCACCGCCTTGAGTTTCCACTTTAACCTAACCAGGAAAACATTGTTTGGTTAAAGAAATTTCTTCGTCAAATCATTGGAGTTTTAAAAATTGCAAAGCCAACTATAAAGAGGGTCGCTGGGTCTAGTTAAAGTGGAAACGAAGGGTGGCGGGTGGGCCCTGACTCACTCTCCAATTCGTTAAACACATCCCAGAGTTTCTACAAACAAATTATTTTGTCGAAGCAACGATAAACCGTTTGAATTTTCTCTTATCAATTAATTAACAATAGTAAAACCCGCGTTTGTGTTCCAAGGATTGGAGAGTAGGATAGGGCCCACCCTCCGCCCTGAGTTTCCACTTTAACCTAACCAGGAAAACACTGTTTGGTTAAAGAAATTTCTTCATCAAATCATTGGAGTTTTAAAAGTTGCAAAGCCAACAATGAAGAGGGTCGCTGGGTTAAGTTAAAGTGGAAACGAAGGGTGGCGGGTGGGCCCTATCCTACTCTCCAAGTCGTTGAACACGCCCCAAAGTTTCTACAAACAAATTCTTTTGTCGAAGCAACGATAAACCATTTGATTCTTCTCTTATCAATTAGCAATTGTAAAACCAGCGTAGAGGGTAGGATAGAGCCCACCCACCGCCCTGAGTTTCCACTTTAACCTAACCAGGAAAACACTGTTTGGTTAAAGAAATTTCTTCGTCAAATTATTGGAGTTTTAAAAGTTGCAAAGCCAACAATAAAGAGGGTCGCTGGGTCTAGTTAAAGTAGAAACGAAGGGTGGTGGGTGGGCCCTATCCTACTCTCTAATTCGTTAAACACGCCCCAGAGCTTCCATTAACAAATTCATTTGTCGAGGAAACAAAATATAAAAAATTGTTCGGTACTTCTTTAAACAATTAATTAACAATTGCAAAAACCTCGTTTGTGTTCCAAGAATTGGATGATAGGATAGAACACACCCGCCGCCCTGAGTTTCCACTTACACCTAACCAAGAAAACTCTGTTTGAGTAAAGAAATTTCTTCGACAAATAGTTGGAGATTTAAAAGTTGCAAAGCCAACAATAAAGAGAGTCGCTAGGTTAAGTTAAAGCGGAAATGAAGGGTGGTGGGTGGTCCATATCCTACTCTCCAACCCGTTAAATACATTAGAATTTCTATAAAGAAATTATTTTGTCGAAGCAACGATAAACCATTTGATTCTTCTCTTATCAATTAATAATTGTAAAACCAGCGTTTGTGTTCCAAGAATTGGAGGATAGGATAGGGACCACCCACCGCCCTGAGTTTCCACTTTAACCTAACCAGGAAAATATTGTTGGGTTAAAGAAATTTGTTCGTCAAAGAATTGGAGTTTTAAAAATTGCAAAGCCAACAATAGAGAGGGTCGCTGGGTCTAGTTAAAGTGGAAACGAAGGGTGGCGGGTGGGCCCTATCCTATTCTCCAACTCGTTGAACACGCCCCAAAGTATCTACAAACAAATTCTTTTGTCGAAGTAACGATAAGCCATTTCATTCTTTTCTTATCAATTACCAATTGTAAAACCCGCGTTTTTGTTCCAAGAATTGGAGGATAGGACCTACCTCTCTGGAGGATAGGATAGGGCCCACCCACCCTTCTCGTTTCCATTTAAACCTAACCAAAAAAAAACCCTTTAATTAAAGAAACTTCTCAGTCAAATCACTAAAGTTTCAAAAGTTGCAAGACCACCAATAAAGAGGGTTGCTGGGTTAAGTTAAAGTGGAGCTGAAGGGTGGTGGGTGGTTCCTATCCCACTCTCCAATTTGTTAAATACGCCCCAGAGTTCCCATTAACAAATTTATTTGTCGAGGAAGCAAAATATAAAAAAATTATTCGGTACTTCTTTAAACAATTAATTAACAATTGTAAAAACCTCGTTTGTGTTCCAAGAATTGAATGATAGGATAGGGCCCACCCGCCGCCCTGTCTTTCCATTTATACCTAACCAAAGTCTGTTTGAGTAAAGAAATTTCTTCGAAAAATTATACTTTTATTTCAAAAACTCAGTTTATTCAAAAACTAAAGAGATTTCGATAAAAACTTATTCTTTATAAATTGTTCATTTTGAACAATTGCTGTAACTATTAGTGTTTCATAATTATATACAAAAAATGAAAAAAATATTTTTTTTTTCTCTCGAACAACAATGATTTTTTGAAAAATATTTTCAAACCAAAGATGTTCATTCCTTTGTTGTCTTCAACATTTGCTTAAATATTTTTATGATATTTTTCATATTTAAGAAAATATTGGAAAAAAACAAAAAACAGTTAAGGTAAACACCCACTTCCGGTGTACGAAATTTTACCAAAAGCTTTTCAGTTCTTCGGATTATCAAATAAGACGTATGTTGAAAGTTTCATATCAATTGGTCTATTAGTTTTTGAGATACAGAGCGCACAAACACACACAGACAAAAAAAAAATTCCAGAAATTGTTGAAATGGCATCTAGGGACCCCAAAACGGATATTTCCGTAAAAAAAAATTTTGAAAAAAAAAATCACGATCACAATACTTTATCGTACTTCGTAGCGGAGAAAGTAAAAAATTCCAGAAATTATTGAAATGGCATCTAGGGACCCCAAAACTGATATTTCCGTAAAAAAAAAATTTGAAAAAAAAATCACGATCACAATACTTTCTCGTATTTCGTAACGGAGAAAGTAAAAATTCCATAAATTGTTGAAATGGCATCTAATGATCCCAAAATTGATATTTCCGTAAAAAAATTTTTTGAAAGAAAAATCACGATCACAATACTCTCCCGTACTTCGTAACGGAGAAAGTAAAAAATTTCCAGAAATTGTTGAAATGGCATCTAGGGACCCCAAAACGGATATTTCCCTAAAAAAATTTTTTTTTTTTAAATCTCGATGACAATACTTTCTCGAACTTCGTAACGGGGAGAGTAAAAATTGTTCGGTACTTTTTTAAACAATTAATTAACAATTGCAAAACCCTCATTTGTGTTCCAAGAATTGGATGATAGGATACACTATTGTACTGATGAGGACTAAGAGTCTGAAAATGGTCTGTAGTTTGTCATCTGATGGGGAAATACTAATGATTGATCGAACCCGACATTTGTAAAACCAAAATCAATTGCGGAGAAAGATTTATGCAAAGATGCACATTTTCTGTGTTGTAGAGATCCCGTTTCACAAAACGAAAATCAATTCCAGAGAAAGATTTAGGCAACGATGCACGTTTTCTGTGTTGTAGAGATCCCGTTTCACAAAACGAAAATCAATTCCAGAGAAAGATTTAGGCAACGATGCACATTTTCTGTGTTGTAGAGATCCCGTTTCACAAAACCAAAATCAATTCCAGAAAAAGATTTAGGCACAGATGCACATTTTCTGTGTTGTAGAGATTCCAAAAGATCACAAAAACGTTCCACGATTGCTTTTGAAATCACGTAAACAATAATTGTTTTCTTGTTTGACTGTCAATTTAAACAATAATCGGCATTCATGTTTGATTCCACGGCCGCCCATGACCAAAAGTCTTAATGAGCATCTGTAGGATCCAATTTTAATATGTTCGTAATGTCTCAAACACTTAATTTTTAAATTATACATTTATATGTATAAAACTTCATTTTAGCTGTGTTTGTATTATATAAATTTTTCATTTAATTTCATCTTTAACACTTTGGCTGCCAACAATTTTTTTTGTAAAATGTCAAAAAACTTTTCTTTGTTTTTTAGTTTTATTTTATAAAATGAGTAAGAATATGCTTATTTAATTCATTTTGATGCATTTTTTAGCTAAATAGTAAGTTTAAAGTAGGTACTCACTGTCGGTAATCGGTGACTGACGTGGCACCATTAGAGTACATGACAAAGCGGTCAACGTGTTAATTTTAGTGGTGTGTTTAGTTCCCTAATTGTTAATTAGACTTTAGTAATTATTTAAATGTATGTTCTGATTCTGTTGACTTGTGTAAAGCTGTAAAGTTGTTGGCAGCAATAAACTATTGTATTGTATTGTAATGACTTTAATTGATTGATGGAGGAGTTAAGTTCAAAAGCCAAAGCGTTTTTGGTTTCTCCTAAGAACAATCGTCACATCTTAAATTTGCAATAAGTGAGGTTTTCTCAAGTTCTTGGCCGGAAACCAAAGGCAGTGCTCGGGGTAACAAAAATTGCTAATCAACAACTGGAAAGAAAAACCAAGCGCACAAAGCAAACAATTAATATTTAAGCGTCCATCAAATCCGCTCCATTTGCACAACAAACTCGTACCAATCATCCACTTTCCATCTCGAATATGTCACGTTCTGTTAAGCCGGCCGGACATATGAATATGCGAGCGTTTGTCTATTTATCGGATTTTCGCAAAAAAGAAGGAACTCTCGTCGTTCCGCCAGGCGGTGCACCAGTTCCGCCGATACGAAGAGAAAGTGGCCGCCGTCGTCGTCGTCGCCGAACGTTCAAGTTCACGGAGAAATCTCGCTCGGCGGCGGCCAAGATAGTGAAAGGTGTAACGAAACTGAAAGTGATTATTAAATACGCACAAAAAAAAAAACCTCCGGACCGTCCAAATTTCAATTTCAACAATGAAGAAGAAAAAGTTTTGATAATGGCGCAACGGTTGTGTCATACGCGGATCGTGCGGTCGAGGTTGATGAATGCGTGTTATATCACTGCACCGGCGGTAACATGTATTAGACCTGAAGTCACAGATAAAAAAATGGTTACTTTCTCCGACTTGATGCTATCATAGCCTTTTATATATACGTTTTCATGGTTTATTTTCAATTGAAATCATATTTTAAATGTACATCGAGCGTTGTGTAAGCTCGGATGAAACTGACGTTTAAAACGTCAAAATTGTGAAAGGTGGAAAAATTACACTTCAAATTCAAAAACTCAGTTTACTCACAAACTAAAGGGATTTCGAAAAAAACTTATTCTTTATAAGTTGTTCATTTTGGAATTCTCTACAATTATTATTAACTTAAATTTGTTGTAACTATTATCGTTTTATAATTATAAATGTATGCAAGAAATTCCCTAATTCTTATTTTTCCTCAAATTTCAGATTACGTTTCTAACGTTAACGACGATAGCTTCGACACAGTACAGCCCCGACAGCTACCAGCCGATCCCCTCGAAGGTCCTCCAGGTGCCGGAATACTTATCCGGCAAACCGGAGATCGCCCTCACCCTGCAGATCCCCAAGGAGGGAGCGCCCGCACCCTTCAACACGTACGTCCCCTCGGCGGCCCTCAGGGACGAGACCCCGGCCGCCGGAAATTTTTACGAGGTTCCCATCCCCAGCCAGGACCTGGAGCTGCCCTCCGCGGAGCAATGGAATCCCTATAACGATCCCGCCCTCTACTACGAGCTTCCGGTCGAGATCACCAAGGAGACGGTGCCGACGAACCTCCACCCGAAGAAGTACAGCAAGCAGGTGTTCGAGAAGCTGAAGCCGGTGTCGCTGAAGCCGAAGGAGGAGCTGTACCTGGTGCCGATCAGGGAGGAGGAGCTGAACCTGAAGAGGAAGCAGCAGGAGAAGGCGATCCTGGGTTTCGGGAAGGCGGAGAACCAGAAGCTGATCCGGGCCGAGAAGGTAAACGAGCCCGTGGCCGAGGCGTCCGGTTTTGAGAATTACGCGGTGCACGAAACTTCACCTTCATCATCTTCATCATCTTCACCAGCTGGGAGTAGGATGCAATTTGAAATGCATGGCCACGCCGGGCCTAAATCTTACAAATGGGGCTATGACACTGGCAAAGGGTAACTTTAAACTTTCTTTCTTCTAACACTCTAACAATTTACTTTCCAGCTTGGATATTCATCTTAAAAAAAAAATGTTTAATTCATCTGCACTAATTCATCTTCAAGCCAAAACTACATATTCTATATTTTATTCAGCACTTAGCAACAGTTCTGTTCTATTTTTCTTAACAAATCATTATTCTAATTTTTCACATTAACAATTTCAAAAAGAGAGTTACCAAAATCTGTGGTTTTCCAAGTTCAAGGTCAAAAAAATCGCGTTTTTGATTTAAAAAAATTGCACAACTTTCGAACGCCTCGCGTGATTTTGATGATTTAAATTCCAAAATGTAGCGAATTTAGTATGTTTTAAGAAAATATAAAGAAATCTACATATCGTTCAAAGAAAGTTGCCAAAATCTATTGTTTTCCGAGTTCAAAGTCAACAAAATCGCGTTTTTGATTTTGAAAAATTGCTTAACTTTCGAACGCCTTGCTTGATGTTGATAATTTAAATTCCAAAATGTAGCGAATTTAGTATGTTTTAAGAAAATATAAAGAAATCTACACATCGTTCAAAAAAACTTGCCAAAATCTGTTGTTTTCCGAGTTCAAACTCAACAAAATCGCGTTTTTGATTTTGAAAAATTGCTTAACTTTCGAACGCCTTGCGTGATTTTGATGATTTAAATTCCAAAATGTAGCGAATTTAGTGTGTTTTAAGAAAATATAAAGAAATATACATATCGTTCAAAAAAACTTGCCAAAATCTGTTGTTTTCCGAGTTCAAAGTCAACAAAATCGCGTTTTTGATTTTGAAAAATTGCTTAATTTCCGAACGCCTTGCGTGGTTTTAATGATTTAAATTCCAAAATGTAGCGAATTTAGTGTGTTTTAAGAAAATATAAAGAAATCTACTTTTCGTTCAAAGAAAGTTGCCAAAATCTGTTGTTTTCCAAGTTCAAAGTCGACAAAATCACGTTTTTCATTTTGAAAAATTGCTTAACTTTCGAACACCTTGCTTGATTTTGATGATTAAAATTCCAAAATGTGGCGAATTTAGTGTGTTTTAAGAAAATGTAAAGAAATCTACTTTTCGTTCAAAGAAAGTTGCCAAAATCTGTTGTTTTCCGAGTTCATAGTCAACAAAATCGCGTTTTTAGTTTTGAAAAATTCCAAAACTTCCGAATACGTTATTTAATTGTTCTGATTTAAATGCTAAAATGTAGCAAATTTAGTGTGTTTGGTGTGTTCGAAAAAAGTATCGAGCCTATGAAAATTACCAAAATCCGAAATTCAAAATCCAAGTTCAAAATCAACAAAATGGCGAAAATCATCAAATGATTTTTTTTTCGGCAAAATAATTACTCTACAGGCTTTTTTTGGTCATTAAGAACCGTCTTGAATTTTTTCAAATTTTTCTGAGACCCAACATTTTTTGCATCCATTTTTTCCTGAGTAATATTGTGGAAAAAATGGCGAAAATCATGAAATGACCAAAAAATCGTTTTTCGGAAAAATACTTACTTTACACGCTTTTCCCAGTCAGTAAGAACCGTCATGATTTTTTTCAAATTTTTCTGAGACCCAACATTTTTTGCACGCATTTTTTTCCTTTGTAAAAAATGACCAAAAATTTTTTTTCGGAAAAATAATTACTTTACGCGCTCTTTTTCTCGTCAGTAAGAACCGTCATGAATTTTTTCAAATTTTTCTGAGACCCAACATTTTTTACACGCATTTTTTTACTTTGTAAAAAATTACCAAAAATTTTTTTTCGGAAAAATAATTACTTTACGCGCTTTTCTCCGTCTGTAAGAAACGTCATGAATTTTTTCAAATTTTTCTGAGACCCAACATTTTTTACACGCATTTTTTTACTTTGTAAAAAATTACCAAAAATTTTTTTTCGGAAAAATAATTACTTTACGCGCTTTTCTCCGTCTGTAAGAAACGTCATGAATTTTTTCAAATTTTTCTGAGACCCAACATTTTTGCATGCATTTTTTTTCCTGAATGGAAAATGGCAAAAATCATCAAATGACCAAAAAATTTTTTTTTGGAAAAATAATTACTTTACACGCTTTTCCCCGTCATCAAGAACCGTCATGAATTTTTTCAAATTTTTCTGATACCCAATATTTTTTGCACGCATTTTTTTTCCTTTGTAAAAAATTGCGATAATCATCAAATGACCAAAAAAAGAATTACTTGATGATTTTCGCCATTTTTTCCAGGAAAAAAAATACATCCAAAAATGTTGGGTCTCAGAAAAATTTGAAAAAATTTATGACGGTTCTTACTGACGAGGAAAAGCGTGTAGTTTTCGGAAAAATAATTAATTTACACATTTTCAAATTTTCTGATACAAATTATGAACATTTTTCGAAATTTATTTTGGGTAGACATTCTGAACCGCAAATTTTCGATCGATTTTTGAAATTAAAAAGTAGGAGCAAAATTCCTCTTTTCGATGAAAATCTTGAAAATTTTTCGAAATTAATTTTGCGTAGACATTCTGAACCGCAAATTTTATTTAGACAAAAATTTGATCAAAAATACTCTTTTCGTTCAGTTTAGGAGACGGATGCTCTTTTATTTCTATTCTAAAAATTCTAAATTCTAATTCCACGTGCGTTCATTCATGCATTCATCATTCATCGTTGACAATGTAGAATCATCTGTCATCCATAACCTTAAAAAAAACAAATATTCATCACCTTTTTACATTTTAGCACGATTAATCACACCGCTAATTATGATTAATTTTCTCCCGTAAATGAATTATGTATCAACAGGTTGGTATTAAAGGTGAATAACGTTGTTGCATAACCGATGTTTACACGCGGGAATGTAAATGTTTTGAACGCGTCCACAAAACAATTCTCACTTTTTTGTAAAACACGTTTCGGCGCTTCCGCACCGTCGTCCAAGGTTCTGTTAATTACCAACGTTTGATAATTAATTACCATCCGACGGTTTAAGAAAATATCAATATTACCTTAAGCGGTACCGTGAGAGCAGAAAGTCAAAAAATAGTTGCTAAGAAAATCCCGATAATCATTCAAGTAATATTATATTGGCTGCCTTGAATTATCTGCACGTGCGTTTTGTTTGTTTTGACATCTTATGAGTAGGCTATGCAAAAATCTGACATTGACAGTTCAATGGTGCGCGATATAAAATTTCCTGAAACACTGTTTTTACTTAAGGCAGGCGAAAAAATATCGAGTGTAACTCATGCCGAAATGCTTTAGCAACCCTTCACTTTAAGCGGCGGGTTGCTAAAGCCTATTTTCGGCCCTCGATACACTATATACTATTAAAACAAGTAACCTCAAAGAACCACAAGATGTCAAAATAAAAAGGAGAATTCCAGAAGGCCAACGTAATATTTCCTGAATTATTATCCCTATTTCTAGAAAATGTGCTGCCAACTATTTTCGACTTTTTGACCTCACGGTACCTTTTTGACCTCCAAATTGAATTGATTGAAAATTTCAAGTCGGTTACTTGCCTGCATTATGGTATCATATAGATTTAACATTCACACAAATTCATTTTTTGCATTTACAAAAAAATTGTGATCATCTTAACTTGACCTTGACACGAGATTCGTTTAATAACACCGCAATTACGATAAATTACCTCCGGTTTTCACGCGCTGGAAAACAGCCAACTAATAATCAAACGCGTAATCGCGTTGTTGAAAACAAAACAAACAAAAAAAACAAAAGAATGACTGTTTGATTTAATTTGTTTGGACAGAAACAAAACGTGTGGCATTTTAAATCGCCGGTGATTATTTTTGCATTCAGCGGAAACCAACGAGCGACGGGATAATTGCATTTTTTTTATTATTTTTTTTTACAGAAATTAATCTCGACAAGTTAAAAATGTACAATCAAACATTGATGTACAGAAATTAAACGGATGACGCTTGACACGTTAAAATTGTACGATCAAACATCACGTGCCATAATTAAAATTAAATAAACGTTTTCGCGTTTCGCATTACTTAATATTGAAGCGTGTTTCGGTTTACAATAGCCTCGTCATCACTATTAATTTTTCTGATGAACCCACTCTATGATATAACGATTGTTAACGTGTTCAACGTTGTAGTAATTTACGTAACAAGTTCCGAAAGTGATATTTTACGAGATGAGTAGGAATCAGTGATGGTTCGCGGGGTTTTTTCTGGTACGGCCGAGGAAGAGGTGGCAATACAGATCTCTACAACCGACCCTACCTACCTGTAAACCCCGCGAACCGTCACTGGTAGGAATCCTGCGAGCCTAGTAGAATAACTTTTGGTTTAAGGATTAAAAGTTTGTCAGTTATCGTTCCAATTATCAAAATTATTCCTCAGAGTTAAAAAATTCAAACATTTCCCATTCTTTGACTATATACTTTTGGACTGCTAGCGCCACTTCAGGTGTGTCTCCAAGCAACGGGGGCGCGGCGGGACCCTAAATGGTTGCGGTATGTTACTAAATTGGTAGCTATTTTGTGTCTATGAGCTCGCATTGCATTTTGTGATACCCTGCAATTTATTCACACCTTTGAATATATAAACATTTATATTGTCAAATATTCACACTATGCCAAAATATTGCTATGCGAAAGGCTGCAATACGTCCACGTATATATGCCAACGCGGTTATAATACTCGTCAGCTGATGTACACGTCAGTTGACTTTTGACTTATAACCTAAAATTCTGTATTAGATTTTCATCAAATCCGGAACTTCGCAAATTATGGGTTGATGCTTTGCTTGTAAAGAACAGGCAGGAAAGTGGACCCGAGTTGCCAAAATGTGCTCGCATTTGCATTCTCCACGTTGCTGATGAATACAACGAAAAATATTTTTTTTGCTTTCCGGTTTTTAAATTACGCTCCATTTTCGGCTCCGTGGCGGGCTTCAGCTCGAGGATAACTTTTGGAGCAGTGATCATATGGGAAATGGAGGGGGAATAGCAATCCATTAGTATATAGTCAAAGATCCAAAACATATAAATATTCAACCTGTTCATGACTTTGCAAAATTTAGTCTTACATAGACTACAAACAAATAACTTATTGCAACAACTACTTCCCTGGCTAGTGCCACTCGGCACGGATATTGAATGATACAAAAGAAATTTGCATGTTAAGTATAGTAGTCCTAATAAGACTTAATTTTGCAGAGTTGCAAACAGATTGAATATTCATACATATATTCAGGCTCCTTTCGTCTTTATCTAATGTATTTAATACTTCTGCAACAAGTGAGGTCTCAAATTTATTTAAAAATTGAATTAATTAATTAATTAAATTCGTATTTCTGCGCCTTTTCGCCATCTAACGGACGATAGATGAACTGCTAAGTGCGTTTTTACGGCAGCGCCAAAATGCTCGAACTTTATACTTATAATCAAAGTGTTAAAATTCAGCAATGCGCCACACATAAAACGATAGACGATTTAATTCTGAATCGAATGATGTATAAAATAGCTGAGAAAATTAAGCGGTTTACCCGTAATTTGCGAATAAAAATTAAGCACGACACACTTACCGACATTTACAGTTCACTGTAACTTAAATACTAAATAAAGAACAATTGGGAATATTCTTCAATCAAATACGGGTCCCTATTCTTATTACTAATTAATCGCTCAACTTTTTATTTTGTTAATGCATTACAATATGAGAAATACTAATCTCCATACCGGTGCACCCTCTGTTATCGTGGGGATAAACTACTAAACCATTATTGGATTTAATATTTGGTTTAATAATAAAAGCCTGTTTAAAAACTTAAGGAGAATGTTATCTTAGAATGAATTTACTTGTAAAGAATAAATATTTAAATAATTAAACTGCAGAAACAATAGTTTAAAATAAACGCCTAAAAACAGGCAACCCAATATACAGGTAACTGCAATTCATTTATTAATACTAAAAATTACCAATTTTAAAGGATTAAACCAAACTCAAAAAACAAATCTTGGGTGAGGGAATTATTAATAATTTATTTAACCCAATACTGGCATAATTGACACACCAACATCTATTATTTTTCAATTTTAATGACACCTTCAACTAAATAAATTTAAACTATAATTAAACGTTTTAATGATGATTGAAATCAACAAATCATTTAAAAAGCTAAGGAAACTTGCTTAATTTGCAAATTAAAATTTAGCATTTTTGCGCATTTTTGCCATCTACCGGACGATTGATGAACTCCCAAGTGCATTTTTTACGGCAGCGCCAAAATGCTCGAACTTTATACCTATAATTTAAGTGTTAAAATTCAGCAATGCGCCACAGATGAAAGGATAGACGATTTAATTCTAAATCGAATGATGTATAAAATAGCTGAGGAAATTTAGCGGTTTTCTTGTAATTAGCGAATGAAAATTAAGCACGACCCCTTTACCGACAATTACAGTTCCCTGTAACTTAAAAATTTAATCAAGAACAATTTTCAATATTGTTCAATCAAATACGGGTCCCAATACTTATTACTTATTAATTATTTAACTTTTGATTTTGTTAATGCCTTACATGAGAAATCCTAATCTTCATATAGGTTGCCCTCTGTTATTGTAAGGATGAAATAGTGAATCATTTGTAGATTTAATATTGGTTTTAATGTTTTAAGAATATTTAAAAACTTAAGAAGAATCTTATCTTAGAATGGTAGAATGAGTTTACTTGTAAATATTCAAATATTTAAATTAAAAAACAATGTTATACAGACGTCTAATTTCAGGCAACCCAAAATACGCGGAAGCTTTACAGTGAACTGAATTACCGGGTAAATTTTCGTTTGGAAATAACTGAAAAACCGCAAAGTTTCCTCAGCCATTTTACACATAATTTGATTCAGAATGATATGCTTTATTATTTGATGTACAGCTCATTGCTGGATTTTTACATTTTGACTATAGTTCGAGGCTTTTGGCCTTTTACACCTTGTCCGACAGATGGCACAGTAATGACCAGAATTATATAATTGTTTTACATTTTTAAATGATTTGTTGATTTCAATCATCAATAAAACGTTTAATTATAGTTTAAATTTATTTAGTTGAAGGTGTCATTAAAATTGAAAAATAATAGATGTTGGTGTGTCAATTATGCCAGTATTGGGTTAAATAAATTATTAATAATCCCCTCACCTAAGATTTGATTTTTGAGTTTAGTTTAATGCTTTAGAATTGGTAATTTTTAATATTAATAAATTAATTGCAGTTATCTGTATATTGGGTTGCCTGTTTTTAGGCGTTTATTTTAAACTATTATTTCTGCAGTTTAATTATTTAAATATGTATTCTTTACAAGTAAATTCATTCTAAGATAACATTCTTCTTAAGTTTTCAAACAGGCTTTTATTATTAAACCAAATATTAAATCCAAAAATGGTTTAGTAGTTTATCCCCACGATAACAGAGGGTGCACCGGTATGGAGATTAGTATTTCTCATATTGTAATGCATTAACAAAATAAAAAGTTGAGCGAAGAATTAGTAATAAGAATAGGGACCCGTATTTGATTGAAGAATATTCCCAATTGTTCTTTATTTAGTATATAAGTTACAGTGAACTGTAAATGTCGGTAAGTGTGTCGTGCTTAATTTTCATTCGCAAATTACAAGAAAACCGCTAAATTTCCACAGCTATTTTATGCATCATTCGATTTAGAATTAAATAGTCTATCCTTTCATGTGGGGCGCATTGCTGAATTTTAACACTTAAATTATAGGTATAAAGTTCGAGCATTTTGGCGCTGTCGTAAAAACGCACTTAGCAGTTCATCTATCGTCCGGTAGATGGCGAAAACGCGCAAAAATTCGAATTTAATATGTTTGGCTTTCTAAGATTTTAGATCGTAATTCTGAGGGACAATTTTGATAATTGGAACGTTAAATCATCATTAAACTTATAATTATTTGATATTTTTAAATAAAAATGCTGTAAAAATTCTGAAATAATAAATACTGCCATCGCAATTATTTAATGGTTGAATTCACTTTACTGATTCAAACGTTAATTTATGGGAAATTATTCGTTTAATAATAAACGATCAAGTAAGGTTTGTTGATGTTCGAAAATTATTGTTTATTTTTAAATTTCTTAAGGAGATTTTTTAAACTAAATAACTCCTGAACGTGTTCACCTAAAGGTAATACAATTAGTGCAGAAAGTATTCATATAATTATTTAAGAATTTATTAAGAGTCAATGTAATGCATACGTAATTTTTCACAATTTAACAAGCCAGTGACGGTTCGCGGGTTTTTTTCTGGTACGGCCGAGGAACAAGAGGTGGTAATACAGATAGGTGCGGTCTCTGCAACTGATCCTACCTATCTGTATTACACATCTTGTTCCTCGGCCGTACCAGAAAAAACCCCGCGAACCGTCACTGTAACAAGCTTAGAACTCAATTCTGAGGTGTGGTTTTGCTAATTGAAATTTAAATCACTGCCAAACTATTACTTCTTTGACTTTTTTCAATAAACGTTCGATAAAATCGTGGAATAATAAATATCGTCAGGCAGAAAGACCTTCGATCGAGAGCCATTTAACAGGCATTAATTTAAATACATACTGTTTGAAAATTAATAATCTATTAATAAAGATATATGTAATAACGCAATTGATAGACCTCAAATATAATTTGCATTTTTACAAAGGTTAAATCAGTAGTGGAATTTTTATTAAAAATCCACATGTCGACACACTTTATTCCCTAAAAAGACCATACTAAATTTCATAAAGATATTTGTAAAAATGCAGATGATATTTGGGGTTTACCAGAATTATAAATATTGCAGTTGCAGTTCTTTAACGGTTGAATTACTACTCGAAATTAATACCCACAGCATATAACTTCGTCGTTGTATGCAAAGTACAGGAGATTTTGGTTTATATTCTGCTGCTTCAGATTCTACATTATCAACAGTACAAAATTCGATAGTTTCGGGTAAAACGTCTTCTATTTACAAAAATACTGTCGGTGGTATCCATGAAGCTGTAGAATTGGCGCAACATTTAGTTTACAGGATGATTGGTAATTAGAAGTAAAAGAATACCAAACAAAGGAGTGCAATGTGATAATTTCTTCCTGTGGAAATTATATATTCATCTTTGAATGCACTGGATATTATTATTAACTGCAAGACTATTTAATTGAAATATTGGCATTACTCTTTGTTGTTAACACTAAATTAATTATTTCAGTAGGTGTTTCGTTATATTATTTTAATCACAATACTAAAATTTAGATGTAGACTTACCGTTTTGTTGATAATGACAATAAATTGGATGTAATCAAGTTGTAAAGACAAATGCGATGTGCACGTGCTCGGTGTTTACGTTGCACTTACTGAGGATAGTAATTACACAGTCAAGAATTGAATTGGGGAGTTAGGATGTGTTCGCAACATCAAAAATTCTCAATTTAATATGCAATTTAGAGTAAGTAGTTTCACTAGGCAATGCATGAGATCCTCTATTTTTATACTTTACCGAGAACAAAATTTTTGTAAAAAGTGGAGTTGGTAAGTTAACTGACGTTATGATCAATTGTCTTGGTGATAAATCAATTGTTATACATTACCGAGAATAATAATTCAGTAAACGGTTGAGTTGGCAAGTTAACCAACATTACGATCAATTGTTTTGGTGATAAATCAATTTTTATAGTTTACCGAGAACAATATTTCAATAAAAAGTAGAGTTGGCAAGGTAACAAACATTACGATCAATTGTTTTGGTGATTAATCAATTTTTAAACTTTACCGAGAACAATATTTCAATAAAAAGTGGAATTGGCAGGTTAACCAACGTTACGATCAATTGTTTGGGTGATAAATCGATTATAACCCAACAGATTTTAAACCAATGTCTTGTACTCATCCCATCGAATGTGAAATTGTTCTGACTAATAATTTTTCTTCTTTCTTTGTGGTTTAGGAAGAATAGGCAATTTAGGTATGAGGAACGCGACAAGGACGGACTCGTAAAGGGCCACTACGGCTATTACGACAAGCACGGAAAACTGCAGACGGTCCACTACGACGCTCACCCGCACAACGGTTTCCACGCCGAGACCGACTCCAGCTAAACGTTCACACTTACCGTTCGTGCCGTCCCTCCCCTACCAGGTTGTTTTAGTTCTTAAGGTTTTTACCGATTTGTTGTTAAACTATTTTTATAATTGTAATTTAATAATATTATATTAATATTAAATATATTTTATAAAACAAAACATTTTCAAATTTATTTGGCATCAAATGAGTCTTTCAAAAGTGACGTCTCTGTTAAATTAAAAGTGAAACATTCTCCCATGAATCATTAAAAAAAAAGAAACATTTAACTCGAAGACAAACCTTGTTAAAAGTTAAAGTAATTTTCTGGAAAAAAGAGTGAAACATTCTCCCATGAATCATTAAAAAAAAGAAACGTTTAACTTGAAGACAAACTTAAAAGTTAAAGTAATTTTCTGGAAAAAACTTCCCTCGGAATCTTCTTAGAACACCGGAAGTGTTTCAAAAGAGATGCCTGTATTTTTGAAAATCTAAAATGAAAGAATCATTTAAAAAAAAAAGAAACATTTAACTTTTCTGAAAGAAAACTTTCCTCGGAATCTTCTAAGAACACCGGACGTAGGCGTAACTAAGGGGGAATTTTTTACTTTAATTATTGTTATAATTAACGGTTTGGTTTTTTTTTGACGATGGGAATATGTTCCACTTTTAGGCCCTCGAATCAAAACCCGAAAACACTTTTGTGACACCCTGTACACGCGTTTATCCCATGGTGAATTCGTGCGGTTTTGCATCTTTCAGTGTCGCCGCTTCGTACAGGTTGTGTTCGATGTCCGATAATAATCCGGAAGCGCCGAAGCGGAACAGTTCGGGGGTTAACCATTCGTCCCCCAGAACTTCCTTCACCATTATCAGCCAGGAGATTGCATCTTTGGCCGTCCTTATACCACCGGCGGGTTTCAGTCCTATCTAAAAAAATATGTACATATACAGGGTGTTTTCGAATTGCTAGTACAAAAAAATTATTATAAAAAAAAATCGTTTTGTTTTTAAGATAATCAAAAAAAAAAAGAAATTTTGCAATTCAAAAACACAATTTGCACAGTTTAGTGCTTATAGAACTACGGTATGAGTGAAAGGCTTGATTGTTACGTAAATATTCGACTAATTAATGGAATAATTCATTTAATCATACTTATTTTATCCTATACTAGTGTTGTTAAGAAATTCTTAACAACACTAGTGTTGTTATATTATCTTAACGCAACTTGTTGCTATGGAGATATTGGTAAACAAACATGGCTGTTTTTTGACGGTTTTCATTAAACATTTTTCAAATTAAAAAAATAGAAATGGGATCAAATAAACCGTGTTACGACACACGTAACGTTATTTGCTTTTACATTACTCGAGAATTTAAAAGCACTCGCTCCTACGTTGCTCGTGTTTTCAGACTTTTCTCTCGTAATGTAAACGTTACTTGTATCGTAAATTACTATTATATTACCGTACCTTGACACCGGTTTTCTTGTGGAAATCGCGAATTGCCCTCGACATGACTAAGCCAAAAGGTAAGGTGGCGTTGATGCTCTCTTTACCAGTGGAAGTCTTGATGAAATCTGAACCCGCCATCATGGCAATCATTGATGCTTTGTACACCTGAAAATTTTACCGTTTACAGTAGTTGTGTTGAATGCTTCAATTGGGTCCCGTGAAATCAGGGCAGATGATGGTTGTGATTGTTGCGTTTTAAAACTTCTTCTGAAGCAAATGTCACAGGACGGCCCGGTGTACTGAAATTTGTCCATAGGCTCTGTGCAAATGTGAAACAAATGTCCCAAGATGGCACGATATTAAATGAAGCCGGTCTATGGGTGGTATGTGCCCGGCTCTGTGTAAATGCTACCCTGTTTGGTTGCTTGGTAACCATTGCTACCTCGCTGTTTGGTTGCTTGGTAACCATTGCAACCTCATTGGTAACAAAAGTTCGCTCTGAGAATTATGCAATTATTTTTATGGATAAAATTTTAACATATTCATTTTGAAAAACAGTAACATTTAAAGTAGGTGAAGGAGGATGAAGGAGGAGGTAAAGGAGGAGGTGAAGGAGGAGATGAAGGAGGAGGTGAAGGAGGTGAGGGAGGTGGAGGCGCAGGAGAGGCAGGGAAAGATAGACGGAAGTGAGTATAATGACATGTTTAGGAAATGGCAGGTGTTTCGGAGGGTACCGTGCAGAGAAGAAAGGGTACTAATAGCGAGAGTCGGGTGTACATCTGGAGAAAGAGGGAGGAAAAAGTGGATGGGGGAAGAATATATGAGATGTGAATTGTGTAAATGGGGAAGAGACACCTGGAGACATCTGGCGGAGGCGTGTGAGGGGGTGAAAGATGAGTGGGTTGAAGTGAAAGGGAATAGAAAGGTAACGGAGTGGATGAGAAAAAGAAGGCAGTAGGGGTGGGGAGAGAGATGAGAGTCATGCTGCGTATAATATTATGAGGTTGTAACTGTTATGTCAATAAAGGTTGTTTTTTTTTAAATAGCCCGAAGATAATCAACCGAATATTTGTGTCCGTAGACAGGGGAAGTACCAAATGAAGATGTTAAAAATATACGTCATCGTCAGTGTAATCACTAAAGCAACTTTCATAAATAATGTCTACAGCAGAATTGTGACAGACTGTTTTCCTTAAACTAAACCTTGTGACATGGGGAGGGCTTGAAATGTCACAAGAAACCTGTGACATTCAGTCAGGGCTATGACGGGAGATATGGAAAACAGGGAATAAGAAATCGAGCTTTACGCCGCTATTATTGGATGGCGCCACCATAAAAATTAGATGGATTTCTGTAAATTATATTTGTTGCTAACACTATAGTACAATCGCGCAGAGGTGACAGTGACTCATGCTTTTTCGATCTAATCATCGAGTCTGGATAAATATCTATACTCAAGGGTTAAGTGCAACGTATGTCTTTTCTCATTCTATCTATTCTAACCTCAAAATCCACGAGCTTGTGTTGCCAACCCTACCGATATGTCGGTAGATCCACAGAACACATACATCTACCGACAATTTATACCTTTCTACGATATTCTACCGATCTACTGATTTTCACTCAGATCTACTGACAAATCAACCGGAAATGTTGATTGGTAAAATTTGAGTTTGCTTTCACATACTTATACCAAGCGAAACAAAATCGCAAATCCGTAAGTCGGTGAATCCCCTCGTTTTCTGTGCAAGCGCAAGTACTATCCGCGAATTCACCGGCCTCGCGTCGTGGCATTCTAGATAACTAATAAAGATAGGCCCCTCTATGTACAAAACATTTACAGCAATATTCATTAAGCACTGTACCGCATGAAGCGCTGTAATAGGCGAAAAAACGGCGGGGTCGGTGGTGCAGCCTGGTGGGGCGGGGTGAGGGACCATATGACCTTGAATATAATTCGAATAAAAATAATTAACTTTCTTGGTATCGCCCTTAATTTTCAATAACAAGGATAACGGATCAAATAATTTTGTCTAAATAGTAAAGAATTTCCCTATCTGTCTATTTTAAAAACTACCGACATCTACCGACATTTCGTTGAAAGTTCGACCGACAATTACTAAACACAGGTTGGCAACACTGCTTGTATCTTGACCGTCTCCAATTTCGATTTAGTTAAGAGCAGAATTAATTGTATCCATTTCATTTATAAAAAGGTTAAATTTAATGACAAATTTCCAGTTGTCTTTACCGATTGCCGAAAAATACACTTGCAAAGTTTCGTCAGGAAAATATTTACATGCTCGAGAATTTTTAAATTTCCCGCCTAGACTGCATCGAATTATTTTATGGACATACGTTTACTGGAAACTTAATTCAAGCAACAGTGAGCGATGAGTCACTGTCACCTCTGGGCGATTGTACTATAGACGGCGCTTTTCCGGTAAAATTTATCTACATGCCGTGTAATTCCCCGTGTTACTTGAAACGTAGATTGTCAAACAGAGCGGAAATCGAACAAAAAACAATCATTTCTTACGTTAGCCTCATACCACAAAATGTACAAAATATATGTGTACATCACCCGATGAAACGTTATTAACAAGGTAAATATTGGTAAACAAAATCACCATGTTTTACTATTTATATTAAGTAGAATAAATATTATACAACTTGTCCAAGTAGTTTTGTTCACACGAACATTCTCGAAAGGAGAATGCACAAAACTTGTGGAAGTATAATGTTTAATCAATATAAATTGTAAAACAAGTAAAATCAAGTGTTTTTGATTACCAATATTTAACTTATTTTAGTGTAGTACGAAAGAATATATACACCCGCATACACGAATCGGTTATGTGCATGGGTTAGTGTTAGTTCACGCCGCTATTCACAGATGGCGCTTATCGATTCCAATTTATCAGCATGCCTTGTCGCTTCCTGTTATTCCATGGTATAGTTCATCCGTTGAGAGCTGACGGTGACTCATGCATTTTCGTACTAAGAATTGCTTTGCATTTTCTATCATGTACGAAACAGTATGAAATAAAAGCCGAAACGTGTGTCTGCGTGTTAAAGAATAGGGCAGCGTAAACGTAGGTCTAAGCTCACGCATGACTCTTGCATTGCATTGGCACGCTTCATATTCACACACAAAACACGCAAGCGCTACGTCAAATAACATAACCGTAAAAAGTTTGTTTGTATTGCGCTTAGATTTCGTTTCGATCGAGTTAATACTTAATTAATTCATCATGCTTAGAAATAAATCGCTAAAAAGTCAGTCTCAACATATGTTGATTAACGTGTTTATTTATTTTGAACGCAAATCGCCAAATGATAAACCGGTCTGAAAATATATAAGGTGGTGCACGAGAATTTTCAAATCTCCCGCCAATGAAAATCAGCGCGGCACCAAATTTTCTTACGGACATACGTTTAGTTAAATCTTGATTCATGCGATTTTAAGCGATGAGTCACAGGCAGCTCTCAGCGGCCCGACTATAATGATTGTTATATTCGTCCTCGATTTTCGCAATGTTTGACATTCTACGTTTCAAGCATGGTGCAAAGATTGCATGGTGTACCTATAACTCCCGTACCACGCCCCTTTTAAATATTTTTGATGCTGCAATTACCAACCATGAAAAATGAAACTATAAAAATCAACATTAACGAAAATAAATTGCAAAACACGTTAAAATTCGATTTCGACATAGAAACACGATAAAACATTTTGTTTATTACACAATGATATATTAAAATATCACGAGCATTAAAGTTTTTTTTTTTTATTTAAAGCAATTAGGTTGGTAAGAAAATTAATAAATGTGGTTTTAGATGTTTAATTTGCTATTTGCACACTAAACAATACGAAAAAATATGATAAAATGTAAATAAAGTACGTGCGACAGATATTTAGATTAGTTATATCGACTTTTTTTTAGCTTAGCAAGTAGTTTTACAAGGTTGCATCACTGAGCATCGGCCAAATGACGTAGGGGGTAGATTTTAGAAAGAGAACGCGGCCGTCTAGGCACACCATGTAATCTTTGCACCATGGTTTCAAGTAACACGGGGAATTGCACGGCATGTAGATACATTTTACAGGAAAAGCGCCGTCTAGTGTTAGCAATAAACATAATTTATAGAAATCCATCCAATATTAGCGGCGTAAAGCCCGATTTCTTAATGCCCTGAAACCTGTGACATCCAGTGGTGTATCCATCATATGTGCAGGGGGTGCGGAATCTTTTTGTACAGAGCGCCTCCGTCTTCCATTCATTTTTGCGCATCATCTTGTTACACCACTGGTAACATCATTTATGGAAGCCCCCTAACATTAGCAACAAACATAATTTACAGAAATCCATCGAATTTGTATGATGGCGCCATCCAATATTAGCGGCGTAAAGCTCGATTTCTTATGCCCTGAAACCTGTGACATCCAGTGATGTAACCATCATACGTGCAGGGGGTGCGGAATCTTTTTGTACAGAGCGCCTCCGCCTTCCATTCATTTTTGCTTACCATCTTGTTACACCACTGGTGACATCATTTATGGACGCCCCCTAACATTGTCTCAAATGATACTAACGTTTGCATAATTACCAAGCTCTCCTGTAGCCAGTATAGTTTTCATGTGAGCATCCCCGCACGCCTCTCGCATCTTTTTAATTTCCTCGTGCAGTTCCCTCCATTTCCCTGCAATGACCAAACTGCGATCGATCACGACATCGATTTCGGTCGCCCCGCTGGACACCGCGTACTTGATTTCCTGCAATCGGGTGTGCAGAGGGTACTGTCCGCTTGGGAAACCCGTCGCAACTTAAATCACAAAGAAAGGTGTCGTTTCTACCGTCAAACAGTCTGCCGTCAAAATTTTCTTCGAAACTTATATACTTTTTTTTATTGAAACTTTTATACTTTTTTTTATTGATGATCGTGTTATCCTGACCAATCTCTACTTCCACTGGCCACACCATGAATCATGCCACCAGCCGCCACTGCATGTATATATTTCATATCGATTATAATGTAGGAGTATTAAGCTACACGCGCACTTATCGGAATCGGACGGATGGCACGCATCGGATAAAATTGCTTAACACAGTTGTAAACGAGTCATCCCACATTTATCGGTACGGCATGGAATGGATAAATGTGCGTTGACTCGTTTGTAACATCTAAACCGTGACTAAGGCTTAGTGTTTTATTTTTGTATGTTGTGTTGTTGGGTGTCGTAATAAATCCTAAGATTTATTACACGAAGTACGTTGGATATTGTTTTAAATTTAACAACTATTTATTAATTGAATTAAAGTGGTTAACAATTACAATAACAATTCGTCGAGCTCGCATGAGCGGAAAAAATGATGTTAGCAGAACTAGGGCTAGTTTAAGAGTGATACAATAAAAATGATGTCTGGGCCGTTCGCGGTGCGGAATGCCCGTTAACAAAAGCAAATAAATGGTCAATGTACAAAGTTGACGAATAACACTGGGGGGCAAAATCGCCGTTCTGTGGAGAATATTTCCATTGAACTTTGTTAAGTTTTGAAGATTAAAAATATTTACTTTTCCCATGAACATTGTTGTTGACGTCTTGGAGACGACGGGAAATATTTACTTATTAATAAGATAATTCAAAGAACTGGCAATAGCTGTTTCCCAATGTTATTTGTGTTAGATAATTACATTTCTAATACTACATATATACAGTGTGATACAATTAATAATTAAGAAGTGAAGTAAAAGGTGAAATACATTAGATACAATATATGAGTTAAATATAAATAGATTAAATTTTGATTGAATTGATTATCCATTAGTATTGGTATGTTACACGTTTATAACTGTGTTAAGCAATTTTTGCCGATGTGTGCCATCCGTCCGATTCCGATAAGTGTGCGCGTAGCTTTAGTGGCAAAATTGATAAACGAAAATTATTACTATAACTATTTTTAGCTTACCAGAAGCAACGTGAATTTTCTCTTCGTATCCTAACTTTTTAAGGTTTTGATGCGCATTCTTCACTCTAGCGGGGTACACGCAAACGGCGGCGGTGTGGATTGGACAGTCGCTTTCTTCGTAACACCATTTGAACATCTTTAATAGATCCGGTGCTATGGGTCTGATGGCCTTTATTGTTAAAAGTTGATTTACTATTATATTAGGAGTATTACACATTAAAAAAATTTTGACGTAGCCATTTCTAATTTAAAAGGACTTTTTCTTACAGTTTGCATTTTTATCGATTATTTTTATGAAAAACAAAAAAAAAATTGCTCCGGTAGAATTCAATATGTACATATTCTAATGATTATGTATCTAGTATTTAGAATGAGCAATAAATATTTGAAGGGTACAGGGAATAAACCGGCTTAGTCCAAAATATCCAGATTTTGCGATCTTGTCCCATCTTGTAGTGCAAAATATACTCTACCAGGTGGTGTAGGTGCCAAATGACAGAACAGTCTAAGTCCGCTATAATAACAACTTAATAATTCACCGTACAGGGAAAGAAATAGCCAAGTCAAACTTTAAAAACGCATTATCCACAAATTATGAAAATGTGACCAAGCCGGTTTATTCCCTGTACCCTTCATTTGTTACATACACAGTGGGCCAAAAAAACCGGTACAAATTGTAAACATTCATATTGTCACTAATAATTAACAAAATGTTTACACTGTGGATTGCAAAAATCATGAATTGCATTTTTGAAAAAAGTTTCTTATCGAGGATATTTCACACTAATTAATTCTCTCCAAAGGCGGGAGTTTATAATGCACCGTCGCGTAGCATTTGTATTTATCGAAATTAGTGGGTTTAGTGAGATGGGAAAAACATCTGTACAAACAAAATACAAACCTTTGAACATAACCTCCTGACGTTGCTCTCCGTGTCGTCGCCCCCCAAAGTTGTCAGGTCGATGCAAGTGACGGCCTTTAAGAGCCACGCCACTTGGTTTTCTCCCGAAACATTTCTGGATCCAACGATTTCACCAGCTCTGGCATTTACTGCTGCTAAATTAACTTGGACTTTATTAATCCACGTTAAATCTAAAAAACAAAAATACAGTGAAGATGTTTCCTGTCATCGTCCGCTTCAAAACAATTTGTAGAGTGTTTCAATTATCCTTCGAGACCGTATTTAAAAATTTAGGTTATAAGTTATAGTAGTTATAATTATTGTAAATATATATATACTGCTATTATTATTATTATTATGAAAACAAATTTTTTGACTGATTCATCGAGTGGAGTATTTCGACTTCACGATACAAAGAACCCCGCAGTATTTCAATGTAAAATGGGTTTCATCGAAATTGTCCCATTTTTTGCAGGGAGCTAGCTTTTGACATCCTGAACAAAAGTCCTTATGGGCGGAACAAAATCCTATGTAAGGATTTTGAGTTATCCGCCAAAGAAGGTCTCATTTCACCGATATTGCCCATCATGGACCATCAATGGACGACCATGCCCATCATTGGGTAAGGGCTGTTCCGAGTTTGAGCGGGCAACAATAAATCATTTTCTACAAAGAATGAATCTCAATTAAGGGTTAATTTTTTTTCCTGAAAATGTTCATGGCCGCCCTACAAGTTGCCTAATGATGGGCACAGTTGCCCAGCGTCCCCAGCAATGACTGCTGAGCATTGCATAAGAACTTCTTGGTCCAAAGCCGTCCAAACATGATGTTATTAACATCGTTGTATGCGTTCTTCAACCCGTTTTTACGATTTTCGATTATCGGTGAAATGAGACCTTCTTCGGCGGATAACTCAAAATCCTTACATAGGATTTTGTTTCGCCCATAAGGACTTTTGTTCAGGATGTCAAAAGCTAGCTCCCTGCAAAAAATGGAACAATTTCGATGAAACCCATTTTACATTGAAATACTGCGGGGTCCTTTATCCACTGTAAGGTTGTATAAAATAGTGGATTACACATCAAGGGAGAGAAATGAGTGATTTTTCCTGAGGTGCAAATTTGCATCCCTAGGGAGGGAAATAATCATTTCTCTCCCTCGGGCGGGAAATGTTGTTTCTTTCACGATTTCGACTCCACTTTCTCTCCCGTTTGTGAAAAAACATTAGTGACCAGTTTTCAGCTACAAACAAGTAACTATTAAACATAAAAAAAGTGTTTTGTTTTAAATTTAATATGCACCACAAAGTAATTCCTTCCAGTATAACACACTCGTTCATGAACGTTTACTATTCAACATTGAAAATCACCTAATTCTTTTCCGTTTGTGAAAAAAACATTAGTGACTAGTTTTCAACTACGAACAAGTGACTATAAAACAAACAAAAAGTGTTTTGTTTTAAATTTAATATACACCACAAAGTAATTCCTTCCAGTATAACACACTCGTTCATGTACGCTTACTATTCAACATTGAAAATTACTGAATTCTCTTCCGTTTGTGAAAAAACATTAGTGACTAGTTTTCAACTACAAACAAGTGACTATAAAACAAACAAAAAGTGTTTTGTTTTAAAATTAATATGCACCACAAAGTAATTCCTTCCAGTATAACACACTCGTTCATGTACGGTTACTATTCACCATTGAAAATTACCTAATTCTCTTCCGTTTGTGAAAAAAACATTAGTGACTAGTTTTCAACTACAAACAAGTGACTATAAAACAAACAAAAAGTGTTTTGTTTTAAAATTAATATGCACCACAAAGTAATTCCTTCCAGTATAACACACTCGTTCATGTACGGTTACTATTCACCATTGAAAATTACCTAATTCTCTTCCGTTTGTGAAAAAAACATTAGTGACTAGTTTTCAACTACAAACAAGTGACTATAAAACAAACAAAAAGTGTTTTGTTTTAAATTTAATAAGCACCACAAAGTAATTCCTTCCAGTATAACACACTCGTTTATGTACGCTTACTATTCAACATTGAAAATTACTGAATTCTCTTCCGTTTGTGAAAAAACATTAGTGACTAGTTTTCAACTACAAACAAGTGACTATAAAACAAACAAAAAGTGTTTTGTTTTAAAATTAATATGCACCACAAAGTAATTCCTTCCAGTATAACACACTCGTTCATGTACGGTTACTATTCACCATTGAAAATTACCTAATTCTCTTCCGTTTGTGAAAAAAACATTAGTGACTAGTTTTCAACTACAAACAAGTGACTATAAAACAAACAAAAAGTGTTTTGTTTTAAATTTAATAAGCACCACAAAGTAATTCCTTCCAGTATAACACACTCGTTCATGTACGCTTACTATTCAACATTGAAAATTACTGAATTCTCTTCCGTTTGTGAAAAAACATTAGTGACTAGTTTTCAACTACAAACAAGTGACTATAAAACAAACAAAAAGTGTTTTGTTTTAAAATTAATATGCACCACAAAGTAATTCCTTCCAGTATAACACACTCGTTCATGTACGGTTACTATTCACCATTGAAAATTACCTAATTCTCTTCCGTTTGTGAAAAAAACATTAGTGACTAGTTTTCAACTACAAACAAGTGACTATAAAACAAACAAAACGTGTTTTGTTTTAAAATTAATATGCACCACAAAGTAATTCCTTCCAGTATAACACACTCGTTCATGTACGTTTACTATTTAACATTGAAAATTACCTAATTCTCTTCCGTTTGTGAAAAAAAAACATTAGTGATTAGTTTCAACTACAAACAAGTGACTATAAAACAAACAAATTTAATATGCACCTTCCAGCATAACACATTCACTTATGTAGTAATAAAAATTACCTAATTCACGAGCGCAATTTCTCTCCGCCACCATTTTCAATCACGAAGTAGTTAAGACAGTAAATCACACCGCACCCTCGTTATCTCAACAGCGTTCTTATCGATGCGATATAATCCAAAAAGCGACGCGTAACTCAAAACACCCTCGTTATCTCAACAGCGTTCTTATCGATGTGATATAATCCGAAAAGCGGCGCGTAAGTCAAAAAACAAAAGAATGCGACGCACGCCGGATTTCAAAACTTTCCAATTACCATCAGGCGCCGTCAGCTGTTTTCGTTGTTGTATTTTTTTTTCTGACGTTTCGCCAGCGAGGCTTTTTCTCTGTCTCTTCCCGAACGAGGCGCCAGCTCTGGGGTTTTCGCCCGCCCGCCGAGTGCCTTAACCGAACGCGAATCATAATACACCGCGTGCCGGCGGTTCCGTGCCTTTTGGTCCTCGCCAGAAATGTTGCCTTTGTTTGAGGTTACGAAAGTGCAGTGGCAGTAACTGGGATTATGGCGGTGGAGCAGTTCTGTTTGAAGTGGAACAACTTCCAGACGAGCATACTGAATGCCTTCGAGAGTCTGCAGGTCACCGAGGACCTGGCCGACGTCACGCTGGCCTGCGAGGGGAGCACCGTCAGGGCGCACAAGTTTATACTGTCCGCTTGCAGTCCGTACTTTCGAAGTGTGTTTAAGGTAAACGATCATCGAGAGTTATCATCGGTGGCGGATTAGAATGACATTTATTGAAGTGGTCATCGTGGAACATTCTCTGATTTTCTGATATTAATAATATTTTTTTTCTGATTGAAACAATATTGAGTGATATTGCCTTAGTTACGATATGTCATAACACAGTTATATTTCCCTAGGGAATATGAAGTGCTCATATTTCCCTAGGGAAATATAGACATCAAACAATTGTCATTTGGAGCTTCTCGCAAGAATTGTTTTAATTGCTCTCGGGATAACATCTCCGATTTCTTAGGAAGGTATCCTTTATGGATTTTACGGGAACCAAACATTCACGGTCTTTCGTCGCTTGCGTTAACACATAGTTTGACATTTCACCAATTTATGAAACAACGCAAATACCAAAACAAGTCGACCATGATATTTACAAACAAGTCCCTTAGCAACGTTACCAATCCGATAAATTCAAAAATTTACAATCCCTTATTTTCCCATTTACAGAACAATATTCTTCAATCAGAAAAAAAATATTGATTACAACACGGGAAATACGAATACATTTCCCTTGGTTGTCTATACATCCCTCGGGCTCCGCCCTCGGGATGTAACTAGCCAACCTCGGGAAATATACTATTCATATTTCCCTAGTTGTAATAATAGCTATATGTTTTCTCCAGTTACAGACGTATACAGTGCGCACCTAAAGTATGAAATATAGTCAGTAAATCCGAAATAAACTATTTTTGGAAAAAATCCTCGAACAGGTCGATTTTTATTTATAAAAATACACATTTTTACATTCAAGTCAATTTTCAGTCGTCATTTGTTTTTGAGTAATGACGTCATCCATTTTGTTTTTAAACGGCAACCCCCTATTTTTGTTTTTGATTTTGAGAGATCTTTTCATTGTCGAATTGAAAGTATAAAAATGTTACATCTTACATTAGAAATTTTTCAAGAAGGTGAGAACTTTACTTTGGCAAGTGCACAGTCACATCGATTATGTATTATTCATATTAAATGAAACAGACATCCACAAACACCCATGCCCTCGCCGGGATTCGAACCCGGGACCCTCCACATTAGTACTGAAGGTGAGAACTTGAACTTGATATTTAGAGTTTTTGCAAAAACGACCGAAAACCGACTTTCATGCAAAAATGTGTATTTTTATAAAAGAAAATCAACCTGTTCGAGAGCGGCGGCTCGTGGATTTCCGTAGGGGGAGGCAAAGACAACGATGCCGCTCGTGCAACACTACTTACTCTAATAAAAGAAGCAAATATTCCGTTGCTTTTTCGGTCAAATTTTCATCCGTTTTCTCACCGCCGAACATTCACGAGCCGCCGCTGCTGTTCGAGGATTTTTTCCAAAAATATGGGTGGGCTCTGTCCCACCCTCCAATCCTTAGAACACCGAGGAAGGTTTTGCAAGAGTAAATTAATAATAAGAAAATAATCCAACGGTATTTTTAGACCTCCGACAAACTTTTTCATTTATGGAAACTCTGGGACGTGTTGTGAAAATTGCAGGGTGGGATAGGGCCCACCCACCACCCTCTGTTTCATTCAAACTTCACCCACAAGCGCTTTCTTTATGCTTTTGAAATGATTACATCCTTCGTGATCTGATTAAGAAATTAGTTTCATGAAGTAGTGTTTTCTGGGTTAAGTTAAAGTGGAAATAAAGGGCGGTGGGTGGGCTCTTTCCCACCCTCCAATCCTTAGAACACCAACGAGGGTTTTGCAAGGGTAAATTAATAATAAAAAAATAATCCAACAGTATTTTTAGACCTCCGACAAACTTTTTCATTTATAGAAACTTGGGGCGTGTTGTGAAAATTGCAGGGTGGGATGGGGCCCACCCACCACCCTCTGTTTAATGTAAACTTCACCAACAAGCACTTTCTTTATGCTTTTGAAATGATTACATCATTCGTGATCTGATTAAGAAATTAGTTTCATGAAGTAGTGTTTTCTGGGTTAAGTTTAAGTGGAAGTAAAGGGCGGTGGGTGGGCTGTTTCCCACCCTCCAATCCTTAGAACACCAACGGGGATTTTGCAAGAATAAATTAATAATAAATAAATATTCGAACGGTATTTTTAGACCTCTGGCAAACTTTTTCAATTTATAGAAACTCTGGGGCGTGTTGTGAAAATTGCAGGGTGGGATAGGGCACACCCACCACCCCCACCCACCACCCTCTGTTTCATTTAAACTTCACCCACAAGCGCTTTCTTTATGCTTTTGAAATGATTACATCATTCGTGATCTGATTACGAAATTAGTTTCATGAAATAGTGTTTTCTGGGTTAAGTTTATGTGGAAATAAAGGGCGGTGGGTGGTCTCTTTCCCACCCTCCAATCCTTAGAACACCAACGAGGGTTTTGCAAGAGTAAATTAATAATAAGAAAATAATCCAACGGTATTTTTAGACCTCCGACAAACTTTTTCAATTTATAGAAACACCGGGACGTGTTGAGAATATTGCAGGGTGGGATAGGGCCCACCCACCACCTTCTGTTTTATTTTAACGTTTCCCACAAGCGCTCCTTTTTTATGCTTCAAATGCTTTATCAATCAAAATGATTGATTACATCTCTCATGATCCAATTGAGAAATGAGTTTTATCAAAACGGTGTTTTCTAGGTCAGTTTTAAGTGGGAATAAAGGGTGGTGGGTGGGCCCTATTCAAGGATGGTGGGTGGTCCCTATTCTACCCTCTAATTTCTTAGCCCTTTCGGCCCTGGTGGTGGCAATTGCCACCGCAACATTTACATGTCTCTACTTACTATGACAATCCATATTTTTGCTGTTTATCACTAGATGTCACTTCAACAAAGCCTCACTAATTAAACAAATGAGTTCAAATTTGGTATTTATGGTCTTAAGAAGCTCTCCATCAATAATAATTAACAGAATTTTTTTTTTTCAAATTTAAAAATCCAGGGCTGAAAGGGTTAGAACACGAAAGAGGGCTAAAACATCTTCACAAACGGTTTTATAAAGAAATAACCTCCATCGAACAACGCTTAAATTACGGCAGATTCCATCTCTTTTTTCTTTCAAGGACAACCCCTGCTCGCACCCGATTGTGATCCTGAAGGGCGTCCTCTACGATGACATGCTGGCCGTGCTGAATTTCATGTACCACGGAGAGGTCCTCGTCTCCAAGGACCAGCTCCAGTCGTTCCTGCAGACGGCGGAGACGTTGCAGGTGTCGGGGCTGAAGAGCGCGCCCGACGCGTGCCAGAAGAAAAGGAACAAGTGCGGACGCGTTAATCAGGCCGAGGAGGAGGAGGAGCAGCAGCAGCAGCACGCGGCCAAGAGACCGAAACCTCGCGCCCACGAGAACGCGGCCGAGGAGGAGAGCGGGGAGCTGCTGGTCTGTGCGGACAAGATCAAGGTCGAGATGGAGGACGACGTCAACTCGAACGAGACCGAGATGTCCTGTCTGGAGACGACGACGGGGTGCTCCTTGCTGGAGGCTGCGTTGGAGAGTAAAGACGGGCCCAGTATTCTCGAAAGGTCTCTCACCTCTCAGTCGGCCGGTCAGTATTATTGGGTGTATATTTTAACGCGTTCACTGCGGTTATGATTTTCGTGTAACTTGGGTTTTTGCAGTTTTGAAAATTGCTTTACTGCAAAGCGAATGGAGTTAATCGGTACCAGAGATTAATATCAACCCACATTTACCCGAGATTTCAATTAAGGGAAAGTAAATCAAGTAATTGACATTTAAAAACGCAGATGTTATTTTTCGCTTCCTGTCAAATGTCGATGAATAATCACTGAACATACTTATTGGAATAAAAAAATTGTAGATGGCGCTGACGATATTCTAGATATAGTTTTAAGGTTATTTTTCGCCTCTTGTCAAATGGCAATAAATAATCACTGAACGTACTTATTAAAATAAAAAAATTCTAGATGGTGCTGACGATATTCTAGATATAATTTTAAGCTGAAGCTGTAAATAAACGGCGAAATATTGGCAGCAAGTAACAAGAGTTTTCCTACCAGACCCAAGCCGCACACCCGTGACCTAAATTGGGTTTTCTAACTATAACGGCTGTTATACCCCTTCGTATAATTTTAAGGTTATTTTTCGCTTCTTCTCAAATGTCAATGAATAATCACTGAACGTACTTATTGGAATAAAAAAATTATAGATGGCGCTGACGATATTCTACATATGATTTTTAAAATAGATATTTACATATAGAACTGTAGGCATATTTGGGTTAATCAAAACAATTTTAATTCCGTCAAAGCACTTTTTTTTCAAACACCCATAACTTGGTGCCAAATCGTCGTAGGAACTTCGTTCTTTGAGTTCTGCATAACGAATTGATCAAATTTGAATGCCTTCATGGTGGATCGAGTCGACAAAATTTTTCCAACTCTGTAGACATCGCCAAAGTTGGACATGGTTTCCTGAAAACACATTTTTTTTCACAGGGGCGCTAGAGGAGGGCGGAAGGGGTTACGTTTAGTTTCGCATGCATGACTTTAAAGAAGTTGCTTCAAAGTTTTTCGCCCTCAAAGATTCATCAAAATCGATTGAAAATACGCCGAGTTATGGCGGTTTGAAAATTGTTGAAATTTCACGAATTTCAAGTGTTTCATTTTTTTCCACCAGTGTATATATCTTATAGAAGTAAACGTATTATTATTATATAAAGTTCATTAAAAGAAAAGCTCAAGTGTGCCATGATTTTTTATTTTTAAAAATTAAGTTGGTAACATAAATTGAGGTTATGTTACTTGCGACATGTTCCTACTGATAAATTGGGCTGTATTAATAGCATCACAAGTACGTTTGACTGGTCCACCACTTCCTGGTTTAATCCCATTTTAGAAATAGCTTTCAACTAGAAACGTTTTTACCGGTTGCTATAAACTATTGTGACCACGGAATAATTGTGCCTTTTAGAAAGATCTGACGTTTTGTATGTCAATTCCTAGCATGTGTACCAATATAAAATTTTAAATAAAAAATCATGGCGCACTTGTGTTAAGTAAAAAAATGACCGTTGCACAACTGACCTGACTCAGTTTTCTGTGTTTTTTTTAGTGAAATCCCCCTCAAATATATTCCAGCACGCGTCGCTGGAAACGGTGAAACAGCTGTACATACCGAGAAAGCCGCCAGACGAGACAGACGAAAAACCGAAGAAGGAACCGGACCCCGCGGACCACCCGAACAGCAACGAGGCCGAGAACGTGCAGCCGCACCACAGCTCGCAGTGCGGCAACTGCCCCCACTGCGGGAAGATCTACTCCAATCAGTCGGCCCTGAAGTACCACGTGCGGCTCGTGCACTCGGACTTCCTCAACCTCTACTGCTGCCATCTGTGCCCGCTGACGTTCGACTTCCGGGACTGCTACAAGAAGCACATGATCGACGCGCACAGCTCACGCTCTTGACGAAGGAAGGTTTCTATACATGCGAAATAACGGAGCATATCTATAAGATAAGATTTTTTTTTTTATATAAATATTTTATAAAACGAACATGGATTTATCGTAATAAAAAAAAAATGAAATCCAATCTTTAAGTTAAATTCAGGTACCATCTTTCTTTTTCTTTTAGTTACCACAAACCAGCCGGACCCCTGCATTTCCGCCCCTTATTGTCATGCGAATTACAACGGCGGAAGTTCAGGGGACACGTCGTAAACTCGGTAATGGCACTTGATTCCATTCCTAACAACAAAACGAACGATGAATATTTCGGTATCACATTTTGGAATCCGTATAAAAATATCTCGGTATATACGTCTCTTCTATACAATATTTACAATTTCAACAGGCAAATTAATAAAATCAACACAATTCTAACAAGTCGAGAGATAACGTTTGCTACTAATTTTCTAAGGGGTCGGCGATTATCAGTTCGTCCGCTTCCGACGCGCTGATCGTGATCATCATTTTCTCCTCGTTGCTGGAACTGTCCGATGAGACAGACTGCGTCGAAGTCGCCGCCTCCTGAAACAATTCGACGGAAATTACAAATGTTTTTACGGGACTGTGTTTGAGCGATTGGTGGATGGGTGAATTAATAAGGTTATACCTCCAAGTAACTAATTTGAGTGACGTCGTTTTTTTGTTTGAAAGTCAACCACATTTGCGGCTTGTTTTCTTCGACTGCCTGTTGCTCCCACGCGTCGGGCTCGTCTTCGTCTTGGTCGGTGCCCTCGTTCGTCTGTTGCTGGAATCATACGTGACAAACACTTACATGCAGACGGATGGGATGTAATCGAGCATGCCTTGATTAATGCTTAGCTCACCGTTATTCGTTGTTTCTGGTGGGTTTTTATGTGCTTGGAGAGGTGGTCGGACCGCATGAACTTCTTGCAGCATTCCGAGCACTGAAAACGTTTCTCGCCGGTGTGCGTCCGCCTGTGCCTTTGCAGTTCGTCCGATCGGGTGAACCGCTTCCCGCAGAATAACCACGTGCAGACGAAGGGGCGCTCGCCTGTGTGCCACCTTAGGTGTGCACGCAGGTGGGAGGTTTTTCCGTAGACTTTATTGCATCCGGGTATGTGGCAGATGTGCTGCTTTTTTCTGTCCGTGTGCCTCTCTCCTTCGGAGCAGTTGGGACAGGTGCAGGCGACCCGGCGCACTTTCTGTTTTTGGAATCCGTCCTGGGCCTCTTGCGAAACTTGCGTTTGCGTGTTTGGGTCGGGCGTCGTGTTCACCACGACGCTGGGCGAGACGGTGTTGGTGGTTACTTGCGGGCCGGCGATGCTTTGCAGCACCTGCCACTTGCTGGGATCGGTGGGGTCCTGTTGTATATGCTGTCCGACGGCTATTTGGGGTTGTGCGGCTTGTTGGGTTATTACTTGCACGTTGCCCAGTCCTAAAATTTCAAATTCTCGTCATAACACTGCAAATCGAATTCTGTTGCTGGAGATGGAATTAACAACTAGACATTCTCTATTTTTAAGCTGCCGAGTGGTGAGCATGTGCAAATTGTTCTACAATATTGTTCCGTAGAACAATTTGGATATGTATACTGTGAGATCAGTGTTTTTCAACCCTTTGAATACGCGACCCCTTTACAAGTTAAAAAATTCTGGCAACCCCCCAAAGGCCGTAATAAAATTATACCAGTGATTTTAAAGACTATGTTCCGTCCTGCACTGCACTCTGGTGGCCAAGCGGGCAACTATGTAAGTATAATTACCGACATAGTTTTATTACGGCCCTGAGGAGTTGCCCGAATTTTATAACTTGTGAAGGGGTCGCGTATTCATGAAGGTTGGAAAACACTGTGATAGACTGATGATTCATAACAAGGATGAAACGGCCGTGTCTATCTCCAACCGAGTCCCGCTCAGTTTTACATACTTTTTGCGTTTTAATTTCCCGATTAATGCACTTGTCGATTGATATGGGGTTGAGGCGGGGTGATTTTTCATTTGACAAATTTTCGAGAGATGTCACTACGCAACAAATTCACAAAATACTTAATAATCTCTCATCATTTTTAATTAACACTAGAACAGATGGTAAAAAAACGTTACCATTTCCAACTATCAAAAATGGCAATTTTCAACTGAAGAAAATGACTATTTCCAACTGTTAAAAATGGTCATTTTTACGTGGCAAAAATGACAATTTTTAACTGCCAAAAGTAACAATTTCCAACTGTTCAAAATTATCATTTTTAACTGCTAAAACGAATAGTTTTCAAGTGTCAAAAAATGACCGTTTTCAACTAACAAATGTGACAATTTTCAACTGATAAAAATGACTATTTCCAACTGTAAAAAATAACCATTTTTACCTCGAAAAGAATGACAATTTTTAATTGCCAAAAGTATCAATTTCCAACTGTTAAAAATGATCATTTTTAATTGTTAAAACGGACAATTTCAAAGTGTCAAAAATGTCAATTTTCGACTTACAAATATGACAATTTTCAACTGACAAAAATGACTATTTTCAACTGTAAAAAATAACCATTTTTACCTGGAAAAGAATGACAATTTTTAACTGCCAAAAGTATCAATTTCCAACTGTTAAAAATGATCATTTTTAACTGTTAAAACAGACAATTTCCAAGTGATGACAATTTTCAACTAACAAATATGACAATTTTCAACTGACAAATATGACAATTTTCAACTGACAAAAATGACTATTTCCAACTGTAAAAAATAACCATTTTTACCTGGAAAAGAATGACAATTTTAAACTGCCAAAAGTATTAATTTCCAACTGTTAAAAATGATCATTTTTAACTGTTAAAACGGACAATTTCCAAGTGTCAAAAATGACAATTTTCGACTAACAAATATGACCATTTTCAACTGACAAAAATGACAATTTTCAACTGACAAAAATGACTATTTTCAACTAACAAAAATGACCATTTCCAACTGTTAAAAATAACCATTTTTACCTGGCAAAAAATGACAATTTTTAACTGCCAAAAGTATAAATTTCCAACTGTTAAAAATTTTAATTTTTAACTGTTAAAACGGACTATTTTCAAGTGTAAAAAATGACAATTTTCGACTAACAAATATGACAATTTTCAACTGACAAATATGACAATTTTCAACTGACAAATATGACAATTTTCAACTGACAAAAATGACTATTTCCAACTGTTAAAAATAACCATTTTTACCTGGCAAAAAATGACAATTTTTAACTGCCAAAAGTATCGATTTTCAACTGTTGAAAGTTATCATTTTTAACTGTTAAAACGGACTATTTTCAAGTGTCAAAAATGACCATTTTCGACTAACAAATATGACAATTTTCAACTGACAAATATGACAATTTTCGACTAACAAATATGACAATTTTCAACTGACAAAAATGACTATTTCCAACTGTTAAAAATAACCATTTTTACCTGGCAAAAAATGACAATTTTTAACTGCCAAAAGTATCAATTTCCAACTGTTAAAAGTTATCATTTTTAACTGTTAAAACAGATTATTTTCAAGTGTCAAAAATGACCATTTTTGACTAACAAATATGACATATTTTAACTGACAAAAATGACTACTTCCAACTGTCACAAATGACAATTTTCAACTGTCAAAAATGATCATTGTTAACTGTTAAATCGGGCAATTTTCAAGTGTGGAAAATGATCATTTTAAATATGACAATTTTCAACTGACACAAATGACTACTCCCAACTGTCACAAATGACAATTTTAAATTGTCAAAAATTATGATTATTAACTGTTAAATCGGGCAATTTTCAAGTGTGGAAAATGATCATTTTCAACTAACAAACGTGACAATTTTCAACTGACAAAAATGACTATTTCCAACTGTTAAAAATAGCCATTTTTACCTGGCAAAAAATGACAATTTTTAACTGCTAAAAGTATCAATTTCCAACTGTTAAAAGTTATCATTCTTAACTGTTAAAACAGATTATTTTCAAGTGTCAAAAATGACCATTTTTGACTAACAAATATGACAATTTTTAACTGACAAAAATGACTACTCCCAACTGTCACAAATGACAATTTTCAACTGTCAAAAATGATCGTTGTTAACTGTTCAATCGGACAATTTTCAAGTGTGGAAAATTATCATTTTCAACTAATAAATATGACAATTTTCAACTGACACAAATGGCTACTCCCAACTGTCACAAATGACAATTTTAAACTGTCAAAAACGATCATTGTTAACTGTTAAATCGGGCAATTTTCAAGTGTGGAAAATTATCATTCTCAACTAATAAATATGACAATTTTCAACTGACACAAATGACTACTCCCAACTGTCACAAATGACAATTTTAAACTGTCAAAAATGATCATTGTTAACTGTTAAATCGGGCAATTTTCAAGTGTGGAAAATGATCATTTTAAATATGACAATTTTCAACTGACACAAATGACTACTCCCAACTGTCACAAATGACAATTTTAAACTGTCAAAAATTATCATTATTGACTGTTAAATCGGGCAATTTTCAAGTGTGGAACATGATCATCTTCAACTAATAAATATGACAATTTTCAATTGACAAAAATGACTATTTTTAACTCTGGCTTACAGGTTTAAATTACGAGGTAAAATTTATTGATCAAAATCAGGTCGAGGCGATTTTATCATGTGACAACTTTTACGAGGTAAAAAAACAACATCACGACAAAAAACTCACCCGGTATATTTTGCATCGTGGGAATCGTCTGGATATTCGGCACCTGAATGATGTTCCCCAAGTTGGTGCCCCGGACCTGCTGCAGATTCGAAGCGGGAATCACGGTGAACTGCTGCCCGTTGGCCCCGGTGAAGGTGAGCGGCTGCACGTTGTCCGCCTGCACCGTCACGCTCTGGGAGACGGGCTGCTGCTGGGGGGCGGCCGACGTGGCTATCTGCACCTGCTGCAGCTGCCCGTTGGGCGTGAGAATGTTGGCGAGTTGAGGCACTAACTGTTGAGCTTGGATTATGTTGGGAACGGCGGTGGTGGCCAGCTGCACGGGGAAATGGATGGTCTGGTATATGGTCTGCCCGTTGCCGGACGATATGGGCACTTGCACGGGTATAGTCTGTTGCATGGGGAACTGCATCACTTGGGGTATGCTCGGCCGGACGGTCACGCTCTGCCCGTTGGACAGCTGCACGGTCTGCAGGTTCTGGAGGTTCTGGAGATTCTGCAGGTTCGCCGGGAGCACCCCGGGGGCTCGGATTATCTGGCCGGGGCTGAATAATTGCTGGTGCTGTTGCCCACCTTAAACAAGAAGTGCGATTTGATTATTTTTCTTTTGATTACATCGGCGGCTTGTGGATCTTCGTAGAGGAGGCTCGTGCTGTATTACAGGACGGCAAACGTAACTTGCCGTTGCGCAGTGGCAAAATTGTGGGCGGAACCTTCGAAGGGCGCTCTCGATAGATTTCGTGAAGAGTTCGCGCGCCTGTTACATTCATTTTTAACAGTGACGGTGCATTAATTATGTGGAGGAGAGCGCCCGATAGAGTTGTAAATTAATAGTGCACGCGAAGAATATGTGCTTGCTTATTACAGAGACTGTACTCGGCCGGCTGTAGAGAGAGAGCTTTCGCTTGATCGCATTTTATATGTTGTACATATTTTTTAGTTTATATGTGTATTTAGATAGCATATTGCTAAATAAAGATTATATTATATTATATTATCTCTGCGCGTCTGGCCAACTTACATTTGCCGTCCTGTACAGAGAAATAAAATATTCTGTTGCTGTTTTTGCCAAAACGAGCCGCCACTGTTTCGTTACAAAAGTTTTTTTAGAGGCAATTTTAAACTAATTAAAATCGTGTAGCAGTTATGCATTTGCGAATATAAAGGGGAATATGCAAGGCCGTGAGTGGTTACGCGACGTCTCCTCCCCTAACTCAGTTCATTAAGGGAACCCTTTTGAATAAACCCGGGGGGTTGTTGCCGAATCTCATGACGCCCTCCCCTCGACATCAGGAAACGGTCGACGGTTACCACCCCGCGCTCCTTTCCCGCCCATCCGCGTGCACGTGGTAACCACCCGGCTCGGCCCGGCCTCAAGCGTCCCAATATATTTAATATAACGATACAAATAAATCCGCATTTGCTCTCGTAAACGAATATTTCTTAACATAATAGGTGCAGTTCAGTGACGGCTCGCGGAGTAACTCATGATACGGCCGCAGAGGTGAAAATGCAGATGCGGTGATGCTACCTCTGCCGTATCATGAGTCAGGTAGCAGAGGAGGTAATACAGATACCTATACTCTGGCCGCGCTATGAAGGCGTCTGAGGTGATTAATGAAGGGTCGAAAGGGCCGCCCTCATCAGAAGTGATTGGGTATTTTGTTACTTTACACTCACAGATGTTTACACTTTACTTGCTAGCTATTGGTGCACTATCGGTTTCTATGTATAAATGACGTTTTTAAAAGGTTATAGATAACACCTCGGATGCCTTCATAGCGCGGCCAGACTTTATCTATATTGCTACCTCGGCCGTATCAGCAGTCACCCCGCGAGCCGCCACCGGCTGCAATATTTGTTTACCTGATATCGGGATGAACAGGGCCTCCTGTCCGTCGACGGTGACCGTCTGCATGGGAACATTGTAGGCGAGGTTCTGGCCGCTGACGAGCTGCGCCCCCTGCTGCTGCATGAGCTGCTGCTGTATCTGCTGCGGCAGGCCAACGGGCACGCTCACCACTTGCTGCCCCGCCGCGACAGGGATGTTCTTCACCGGCGTGGGGGTGCTCGTCATGATCGTCGGCGGAGCCGCTTCCGCTCCCGTCGGTCCTATCCTGCTACAGGTGGCCGCCAATAAGGCTAACGGTGATGGTTTTACGTCCTGAAGAAAATCGTATTTTTGATCGGTTCAAATAGTTATCGACCACATGGTCCTTCATCATCTAAAAATCATTTTTAACGGATGTTTTATTATGTGAATTCTTGGGACAAAATGATACGGCGGTGGGGGGGCCTATCCTGCACCAAATAAATGGTTTCAAGCGGTGACGGTTCGCGGGTTTTTTTTCTGGTACGGCCGAGGAACAAGAGGTGGCAATACAGATAGGTAGGGTCAGTTGCAGAGACAGCTGGCTGCGTGACCCTACCTATCTGTATTACCACCTCTTGTTCCTCGGCCGTACCAGAAAAAAACCCGCGAACCATCACTGGTTTCAAGAGTCTAAAGTGGATTTAAACATTAAATATTGTTTCCCCATCAGAACACCTACAGACCGGTTTCAACCTTTCAGGTCTCATCAGTGTCGAATCCGGTCTGTAGGTATTCTGATGGGGAAACAATATTTAATGTTTACATTATTATTGTTGTTGGCATATTCCTATATCTGTCGGTAGTTATTCCACTCGGATTGAGTTTAGTACAACATTTAGGCAATAGATTCCGCCACTTGGGAGTTTCTAACTTATTGAATTTTTTTTTTGTGAAATAATTGTATTTACGTTTTCACAAAGTCTGCCTTGGTTATCCATAACCGCCAACCGTAAATTACATCATGGTTCTATCTCACAATTTCTTATCTGTAGTGTCAATAGATTAAAAAATAATTCTAGAAAATTAATATTTACCAGGATCTAATTTTATAGTTTTAACGAATTCGATTTTAAAATCGATTTTGAAATGTTAACCCTGCTGTTCTAGGATCTATTTGATCTGACATAAAATTTAGACGTTCATAACTTTAAAACTGTTTATTATATTGACCCAAATAATCCATGACCTCATTATACTATAATCCTACCGAACACCCAAGGCGTGCGAGGGTAAAATTTGCGCAGAATAAGAAAGTATTCGGAAGACGGGATAACGAATCTCCGGACCTAATTGAATTTAAGATTATCACGCCGCAACACGCCTCGAGTGCTTGGTAAAGTTGTACGCTATTCTATGATGTTTGTTTGCGAAAAACACAACCAACATTTTTGTTATAGAAAATTATAAAGGTGAGTATAGACTAGAGCATTTACTAGTAACATAATTTACAGTATGTATGTCTTCGAATGTTACGCATTTCAGGTTTCATGGTTTCGACCATTACATGGTCATTATCAAATAGACAGTTTATTGAAAAGTTCTTGAATCGAAATTGTTCATTCGTTTTGAGTTCGATCTTGTTGAGCTCGTTGTAGGTTCGGATTAATGACGATAGGTAGAAAAACACTGTGTATTGGTCGTTTCAATCTTGTATAATTAATTTCTTTACTAGTTGCCGTGGCAACTACTATTTGCCGAATGCTTGCGCTCGTTGACCGAGCGCCTCTTTTATTACGGTCGCACCCCCGTAAAGGGCGGACTGATCTTACAAGCAAGGGAGACCTAACAGAAATGTATCACAAAGTAATGACTTCCACCATCAACCATGTTTTAATAGTATATAGTATATCAAGGGCCGAAAATAGGCTTTAGCAACCCGCCGCTTTTAGCAACACGAGTGAGCGAGGACAGAACAACGAGCCGCTCTATGATATGTTCTAGTGTATCACCCTCGAACCAGACCTCTCTTGACGACAGCTTTTGAAACTGAGCATTTTCCTGTATTGTACCATTCGTTAGAACGTTACATTACATAAAAATGCTCGAGAAAATGCTCTAGTGTATATCCATTCTAATGGTTGTTAGCGTAGGGTGATATTGAACCAACAATTATAACTTTAGTCATTATTATAAACATGAGAAGAATTGTTGCTGTTTGAGTATTAATATTTTAGATTTAGGTAATTGAAGTGAGTCAAAGAGTCCCGAACTGTATAAATTTGAAAAACACCAAGTCCATAATTATTATGTCAGGTGGTAGCAAGTAGAGATGGGCGAAATTACTCTTTTTTCTGAGCCGGCTCATCGTAAACAGTGGACTTGAAAGGGTCAACTCTTCGCCCGACTCATGAAAAAGTAAAAACTGTGTCTGGAAAAAAGTGATAAGCAAAAAAAAGGTCCTCAATTTACCCTGAAGACGAACTGGATTACAAAAACAAAAAAAGCCCTCATTTCACAAATTTCATCACTTCAATTTACCAAGACGTACTGAAGAGCAAAAACAAAACAGAATGTATAATAAAACACTTTTTTACTTTGTTTGTATAACACTTATTTATTTATTTTGTTTGACTGCAGTAATGGCAAGCTGAGTTGCCGAAACTGCAGTCAAACAAAATAAATAAATAAGTGTTATACAAACAAAGTAAAAAAGTGTTTTATCTTTATATATATAATTCTACTGTACGTGTGTATGTCACTGAACTCCTCCTAAACGACTGGACCGATTTGAATGAATTTTTTTGTATGCGTTTGGGTGGCGCCCTGGATGGTTTAGATTCACAAATCAGCCCGGCAGATGGCGCTGCAGTCTGTATCTATGTTATTTATCTATACTGCAACTAAAGGGCTGGATCGACTTGAATGAATTTTCGTGTACGCATAATGGGCCACACACGGACGACGGCGCAGTGCAGCGGAGCCGTCGTCCTTTACCATTTATCTGCCTTAATATATATGGACCATGCACGGACGACGGCGCAGCGCAGCGGAGCCGTCGTTCGTCACCAGTAATAAGCCACGTATCGACGACGGCGAAGCGCAGCGGAGCCGTCGTTCGTCACCAGTTACCTTGCTTAATTTTTAAGGGCTGCGCTGCGCCGTCGTTCGTCACCAGTTATTTGCTTAATTTTAATAGGCCACACACGGACGACGGCGCAGAGCAGCGGAGCCGTCGTCCGTCACCAGTTATCTGCCTTAATATATATGGACCATGCACGGACGACAGCGCAGCGCAGCGGAGCCGTCGTTCATCACCAGTTACCTTGCTTGATTTTAAAGGACTACGCACGGACGACAGCGCAGCGAATGTTGTGTATCATAGAGCATTACAATAATAACCACTATGTTTTTGAATAATTTTGTTTTTATTAATTATGCCAATTCGAATTCAATATTCATAGTTAAGAGAGGACAACGTCTGTCGGGTCAGCTAGTTATATATAAAAAGCATGTGTAACGAAGTAGAAGCTTCCTACATAACAAATAAAAACAGAATGTCCTCACATCTTAAATTTCATCATTTGTATTGAATCAGGAAATTTACATTCGAGTCCTCGTCCACTCATTTGTAAGGCCGTGTTTTCACCAAAGGCAACTGAGAACGGCAACGCAACTGCATGCGACCGCAACTTCAGTTGAGTTGCTGTTGTGTTCTTACTGAAATCAACTGTTTTGAAGTCTCTTGTTTCGGTAGTCATGAACAAAATGTCGTCCTCGTCTGACGAAGATATAGCCGCTGCATACGTGCTGTTGAAAAAGCAATACCGAAAATTTTGAGTTAACCCTTTTTATACGATAAATTTGGGACATAGTTCTTACATAGTGGCACAGAAATTGAATAATGTTAAATTCCATGGATTTTATCGTATGAGCAAAGACACCTTAAAAATTCTCCCCAGGCTTTTTCTTTGAGGTCAACTCGTGTATATGATGGCTTTTTCACATCATATAAACATGTGTGTGTGCTTCTACAAGAGCCTCAAAATTGAAAGATTTTGCTGTCTCGTCCGACATGATACATCGGTTTTTGGCAACTGTAGATCGCAACTGGCGACGGCGACGCGGTATGCAGCACTGCCGGCAACCAGATTCAGATTTTTCAAAAATTAACATCCTGTTTACGTAGGATTATCCTAAAGTTTAGCAGTATAAGTTTGAGGAATTTTATGGAAATACACTTTAGGATGTATTTTGAGTATTTTTGGAAACTTTCAAGTCGATTGCGATTGTTTTAATATTTTATTTACGTCAGCAAAATTATTCTGATTTTTCAAAAATTAACATTCTGTTTACGTAGGATTATCCTAAAGTTTAGGAGTATGAGTTTGAGGAATTTTATGGAATTACACTTTTAGATGTGTTTTGAGTTTTTTTGAACTAGTTGTGTTGCAGTTGAGTCGCCTTCAGTAGGTGGGAACACGTGTATTTAAACATTAGCGCTGCTTCGCTTTGCTGTTGCGTTACAATTGCTTTGCAGTCGCCGGTTGCTTTTGGTGTGAACAAGCCCTAAGAGTCGACTCACTCATGAGTTGCCCATCTCTAGTACCAAGCTTTATCCTCCATGAAGGTAATGTAATTAGGGAAATGCCAAAAATTACCCGCCAACTGGATATTCTACACCCAAGGTGTGAGCCACAGAATTTTGTTTCACAGTTGGCCATGCCTGAGGGTCACCAGTTAAGGGTTGAATTGCGACTGTATGTCTATTCTCTGTTATTGAAAACACCATGAATTTTTTATGTTCTGAAGTAAAAACCAAAAAAACACTTTTGCGTTAAAATTTGATTAATGGTGACAAATGTTTGACGTTTATTAGCTGAAGTTATCAAACGTACAAACAATCGGACATTGATACAGTCATAGCCGCCTCTTACCTACTAACACTTGCTTTGTGAAAATCCTGGTTTGTGTTTAACTGTTCCTATTGTAGCATGGGGCACAGGCACCACCCTATAGGGCCCACCCACCAGTTGTAGTTGAAGAAAGTTAAACCGGAGGGTGGCGGATGGGCCCTATCCTACAATCCAAACACTAGAACCAAACCCCAAGGGTTCTGGATCTGGATCTGGATTGTTCCGATGGGAGGGCAGAGAGGTCCGCTGCACGTAGGCCTCAATGGGCCCATTGTATGTCTCCAACTCGTAGACATTCACCGTGAATGTAAAATAAATTCAAAATATCGCTGTTGGAGTAATTATTTCTCGGATTCATTTTAGCTTCACTTCACTATTAAACCAAATAACAACAATACATTTGACGTTCCGATTCAACAACTGTTCAAATCAACAACACTCATTTTATTTCTAGGCCCGCTCGATAAATTACATTCCCATTGTTTTTAGATTGCACAGAAAATTGACGTATTTTTACAAACATGTTAATATCTTGGAAACGAAAGAAGATGGGTATAGGGAATGCTAGTATAGATCAATGCAGAATTGAATTCTGCGTCGGAATATGTAAAAATATACAGGGTGTTCCATTAAAAAAAAATCGAGATTTATTGCTTCAAAGTTGACTGAATGTGGTATGAAATTTTGAACGCTCTTAATTTCATTTTTCCAAAAATAAATCACCACCGGGTACCTTCGGGTATTGGCTTTTTCGTAGCCGACATTACATCCCTTCAATTTTGTATTGTTCGGAGTTATGTATTTTTAAAGTGAATTATGAAAAAACACAATAAAAATTTAAAAGGTCAAATATTTCTGAAACGCTTAAATTTTGAGGTTATGTTACTTAATGATTTTTTTCACAGAATTTCATGTGTAATCCAAATTTGCAATAAAAAATATAGCATTCCGTTTAAAATAAGGAAGTTCGTGTTGACGAATAATCTTGAAAATATTTTCATTGAAAAGGGCACCCACAATTACGTAAACGCTGAAAATCTCATTACAATACAATAATTACAAGTCCATGTTCTTTTAATGTACCATCTCGGTGGGACACCCTGTATAGGATAGCCTTTCTGAACATTAGTTTATACCAGTGATTCCCAAAGTGGGCGCCACCGCCCCCTAGTGGGCGCTGCAGCGATTCAGGGGGGCAGTGATGGCCACAGATGCATTTGGGAGGCGATGAATAACTGCAAGGGGGTGGTGATAGTTAAAAGAAAGAAGAGAAGATTTAGTGGAATGTGGGTTCAGTGCGGTAATCAATTTATTAGCAAAAAAAGAAACGAATTGCAAATAGTCAATCTTGGTGATTTAAGATTACTGCTGACGAAAATAGGGGGCGCTAAGTAATATTTTTTCTGGAAAGGGGGCAGTAGGACAAAAAAGTTTGGAAACCACTGGTTTATACTCATTAATTTATACTCCCATTTCTGCATGGTGTTATTTAAATCTCAAATAATTATTTAATAAAAATGATAAATATTTCGTATAAAAATTCCCTATAGAAAAAAGGAAATTACTAATCATTAATTGGGATTAAAAAAAAACAAATTTAATCCGCCGCAAGGGATCGAACCACATACTCGGGTGATCACACGGTCGAATCCAACGACTTTACCACTCGACCACCGTCGCGCGCCTTTTTGCTTTGAATTATTGCGTTTAAACAGAACTTTAGAAGTACTACTTTCTTCCTATGAGAAAGTACTTTAATACAAGACAAAAGGCTTTACAACCCGGGAACGGAAACGAAAACAAACCAACTTTTCCGTTCCGTTATGGGGCATTAGTAATTAGTTGTGTATGTCAACATGGGAATCAAATTTAACTTCCGGTTCCCGTTCTCGTGACCGTACCCGGCCTTATTTTGAAATTTATGCATAGCGTATGACCGATATTGCCAGTTAAGATGTTTACCAACCGTGATAAAATCACTGTTATTAACACGTTGACTGCCAGCTACGAGAATACTCGTAGTACTTTAATGTAGTTCGCAAGGCCGTAGCTGCCAACGTGTTAAAAAAGTAGCACCATCTAAAATTTGACAGGCATTGAAGTAATTACCCAATTCCGAGAACGCAAACGCAGGTACTCCCTTCACGGCATGATCTCGCCCGTTGCGGGGTAATAATATGCAGATTTTTGCGTTTATGGCGGGTAATCCCTGCCTTCGTGCAACAATGGGGATACCCTGAGTGCGGTAGAGGAACGCACGTACTAAAAATAGGCTTGAATATTATTTCTGTTCTGAATTGCCGAGCGAGAAAGTCCACAAACTCAGCTCTTTATAAATCTTTTGTAACCTTAAGAAAATAATTCTTGAATATTGGCGGCGCGGCGTTTACTAACTTAACACTTAAAGCGTTGTTATCATAAGGTGTGAGCCACAGAATTTTGTTTCCGAGTTGGCCATGCCTGAGAGAGAGAAACATAGCAGTCATGTCTGAGATTGATTCAATAAGTAATTGTGGAGGCTTTCACTTCGTGATACATTTTGAATAATTCAAATAAAACGATTAACTTTGTTAGTATCAATTTATTAACTTGGAGTAAGTTAATAAAGTGATACTAACAAAGTTATTCGTTTTATTTTAATGAGATTGATTCATTTTTTTTTTTAATGTACTGAACTACTCTGCCGTCATTAGGAAGAGCGCAGTAACTACAAAACACTGAATCTAAGTCAAACTTATCTGAATAAAATCTTCTTGTTCCAGCAAAGCTTACAGTCAAAGAAGCAGTAACTATTTTTGACTTATAATTTGTACAGGATACTTTTATATTGCTTTTTTAACTGTAAACTCATAAAGGAAATCCAATGATACCTATATCTCAATTTTCAATTTTTTGCAGTTACTGCTTTCTTCTTAAACACGGCAGTACTCTAGTCTCATGATGTAATAATATGCGACATACCTCATTTTTCTCACAGCCAACTCTGAAACAAAATTTTGTAGTTCACACGATATATCAAATATACAGTGGTAAACAAAGTTTTAAGAGTTTTATTTCGAAATTAAGAAAATAAGCTAACTCAATTCCAGTGACGGGTTTTTTTCTGGAGGAACAAGAGGTGGTAATACAGATAGGTGCGGTCACGCAGCCAGCCGTCTCCGCAACTGACCCTACCTATCTGTATTATCACCTCTTGTTCCCCCAGAAAAAACCCCGCGAACCGTCACTGCTCAATTCAATTACAGAGCGAGAACGTCCACAAACTTAGCTCGCTGTAAATCTTCCGTAACCATACGAAAATAAGCTAATCAAATTTAATTACATTGAAATTATTGAATTTAAAAAAAATGTTAATGTGGCCATCATGCAACAATGGGCGAGTTTACAGAAATAAGCACGCCCGCGCCATTCTATTATTTACCGAGTTATAATTGTGCGAAACGGATTTTTAAATTGCTTATTTTCTTCTTCTTCTTCCATTGGTAAGTCTTGGCCTGCTCTATCAGCAATTGCTTATTTTAGTTCGAGGCATTAAAGTTGCAAAAAATCATTAGTCGAAACGCAGGTGGCTGTACTATTTTTCGTATAAATTTCCACCTCGTAAATAGGTCAAACATTTTCCCGTATAAAATTAGATCCAACTTGGTCACTCATTGTTACTGCTACTAGAATATGCGACATATAATCTATTGTAGAAATGAAATGCGCGGCTCCGAAGAGGTGGTGTTGATGTCACCAATATTTATTTACGGGTACGCACGTTATCGATGTACCACTGGGACACACTGGGAGGGCATAGTTCGTGTAGTTTTTTTTAACGCGAAGGGGGAGTGTCGGTGCGGATTCACGCCTACATGGTGGAATAATTACAGAAGCCGGGGACTTTCCGAGAAAGGTACTTTACCTTTTTCAATTAAGCAGCTGTTTCGTGTTGCAAACCGGTGCGCCAGTTCGTAATTTACAGTTAGCGTTAACCTTGAGGATTTTGGTGAAATGTTACGTCAAGGATTATTATTGAGGTTATTAGTAATGCGTTGAATTAAAAAAAAAATAATGATGCTGCGTGTTTAAGGATGTACCCGAAGAAGGGGGTTGTTGTGGAAGTCGACCCCTTGGCCGGAGCCAAAGTTCGACCTCCTATCTGCTAGCGGGACACAAAGCAACACCCACAGAGTGCACGTCACGATATTGCCCGCCCTAAACTATCCTCGTCCGGAGCCACGCACCCACCAAAATCGCACGACACACTCACCTGGTTGGCTTCCTGCGTTTCGGTTTTGATCGCGACACCCTCAGTAGTCATCCTTACGTCCAACGCCGGGAATTATGGGCATGGTGACGACGGACGTGTCGCTCCTCAAACCGTGACTGGTGTGCACACACATACACACACACAAACACACACACACACGCTCGCACAACAATCGATATTCCACACGCGAATTCGGTAACGTTTTGTAATAGTACTTTTCGGAAATGGTAAACCCGCACGCACTGATAATCAAAACTGGGCGTGATGGTGTTGAGTAAAGACACCCAGCGTTATTCCAAACGATGGTCCGTTACACACAGGCAGGGCGAGCGACGCACAGACCACGCCATTCGTCCGTGTGAGCGGGGCCAGGCGGGCGGCGAGCAAATCTCGCCCTAAAGCGCGCCGTGCAGAGGGCCGCCCGGGCAGCTGCTCCCCCCGTGACGTCACCGCCGACGGCACGTTCATCTGCGCTCCTTATTTATTGCACCGGACGGCAAAAACTCGGCGAGTGCGGCGGCCGTTTCCTCCGAAAAATCCAGCTGCGAACAAGGAATGTTGGAGAATTATTGCGGTGGCGGCGGCGGCACCCGTCCGGTGATTCCCCTGCAAGGCTGTCCCTCCAGGGGCTGGACACGCGGATATGTGGCGCACGGGGGTGGCAATCCGGTTACGCCCACCGCCTTGCGAAACTTCTTGGCGCGTCTGTTTCCCATTTTTCGAACGGACCTCGTAAACAACGATAAATTCGACCAACCGAAGTCGTCGGGTACATAACCTATAAAAAAAATTACATCCCCTAATAAAGATACTCACCCCGTACTCTTCATCAAACCATCAGTATAATCACGTGCGGGCACTAATTATGAAAACTGTACGGGAATTGGTGGTGTTTGCAATTCGAATGATGAAAATGAAGAAAGTAACAAATTTTGTTTTAATTAATCACCTTTTGTTTATAGGCACCATTTTTCTAATGGAAAAAGAGGATGGTTGCGACCGTTACTACGTGTAATCCTTAATTACACTATATTGAAAAATTCGCAACTAATTTGCTTCCTTTAAAAACCCCTTTTTGTGCATTTCAAATTATCAAAAAAAAATACATTTCTCGATATTTCAATTCGTTTCGGAGCTTCAGATGCGGCACATCCGCTGCATATGGCCCTGAAGCAGTGACGGTACCCGGGGTTTCTTTTGGTACGGCCGAGATAGCAGAGGTGGCGATACAGATAGGTAGGGTCCTGTGACGGTTCGCGGGTTTTTTTCAGGTACGGCCGAGGAACAAGAGATGGCAATACAGATGGGTAGGGTCAGTTGCAGAGACGGCTGGCTGCGTGACCGCACCTATCTGTGTTACCACCTCCTGTTCCTCGGCCGTACCTGAAAAAACCCCGGGAACCGTCACTGGTAGGGTCGGTTACAGAGACGGCGTGGCTGTCTGTATTACCACCTCCGCTACTTCGGTCGTACAAAAAAAAAATCCGCGAGCCGTCAGTGCCCTGAAGACCAGCGGCGGCTCGTGGATCTTCGTAGAGGAGGCTAAAACAGAGATGCCAGTGACGATTAGCAGGTTTTTTTCTGGTACGGCCGAGGAACAAGAGATGGTAATACAGATAGGTGCGGTCAAGCAGCCAGCCCTCTCTGCAACTGACCCTCCCCATCTGTATTACCACCTCTTGTTCCTCGACCGTACCAGAAAAAAACCCGCGAACCGTCACTGGGGGAAGTTGCTGCTGTTTTGGTCAAATTTTCTTCCGTAGCCTCCTCGCCCCGAACATCCACGAGCCGCCGCTACTAGACACCTTTCATCACGTTCGTCGTGACACTGCTTTCATAAACAACGATAAATTCAACCAAACGCAGCAGTTCGTTTCATAATCTTCAATCAATTTAGAATGTACTTCCCCTGACCATTGATGTAGTATACAAATATTGATGTGACCAGCGGCGGCTCGTGGATGTTCGGCGGCGAGGCAGCGGAAGAAAATTTCACCGAAACAGCAACGGAATATTTGCTTCCTCTATTAGAGTAAGTAGTGCAGCGCTAGCGGCATCTTTGCCTCCCCTGCGGAAACCCACAAACCACCGCTGGATGTGACCCAGTGACGGTTCGCGGGGTTTTTTCTGGTACGGCCGAGGAACAAGAGGTGGTAATACAGATAGGTGCGGTCACCCAGCCAGCCGTCTCTGCAACTGACCCTACCTATCTGTATTACCACCTCTTGTTCCTCGGCCGTACCAGAAAAAAAACCCGCGAACCGTCACTGATGTGACCATCGTGCATTGTTCCCGATTTAAAGTTATAAGGGGTACTCAATTTTTTTTTAATTCTTCGGTTTGCAAATAAAGTTATATGCAATGTAAATGACTACGTGTATGCATGGTTGCTGATCCTCTAAAACCCTAATATGAGTATTCTGAAATGAAACAGTGCAAAATGTTTTTCGATATCTTCAACACAGAAATATTTTTCATATTTAAAAAAATATCGTGTCATTACAATTTTTTTAAATTCCGTTTCCAAATGAAGTATCTAATGTAAATGAGTATGTGTATGTATGGTTGCTGATCCTCTTAAACCCTAATTTAAATTGGAATAAAACACTTTAACTTTTTTATACCACTATATTTGATTTATGTGACTAGTTTCGACCATTCACCGGTCATTTTCAAACATACTGGAAGCACTCGAAATACACAAAGCAAAAATTAATCCGGGAATTTCCGTGCTTAACGACCAGGTTGACATAATGTATTCGCCCCTGTTTGAAGCCCTGTAATATATAAGAAATGTAAAGCCGTAATTTAATTTACTTATGTTTGAAAATGACCAGTGAATGGTCGAAACTAGTCACATAAATAAAATATAGTGGTATAAAAAAGTTAAAGTGTTTTATTCCAATCTACAATCAAGATGTACCACGAAGTAAACGCCGCCAACATTAAACACCTAATTTAAATATTCTGAAATAAAACAGTGCAATAGAACTAATGCGGAGGGTCCTGGGTTCGAATCCCGGCGAGGGCATGGGTGTTTGTGGATGTCTATTTTCATTTGATACGAATAATGTATTATAAATCATCGGTTGCGGCTGAATGACCTACGCTGTCTAAGCCAATGTCCCATATATCATCCATAATTCCCCAACCCAAAATTCCGTCAATCATCCTTCCTTAAAAAAAAAACACAGTGCAAAATGTTTCCTTCTTCGCTATCTTCAACACAGGAAAGGTTTTGTAAAATTTTTCATATAAAAAAAATGTCATTACAATTTTTTCTAATTCTTGGGTTTGCAAATGAAGTCATATGCAATGTAAATGATTATGTGTATGTATGGTTGCTGATCATCTCCAGCCCTAATTTTATTACTCTGAAGTAAAACAGTGCAAAATGTTTCCTTCTTCGTCAAAGTCAAAGTGACATCATATCATTATTTATTATTGTTTATGCTGGAGGCTTCTACTTCGTTATACATTTTAAATATTATAATAAAACACTTTTAACTTTGTTTTGTATAACTTATATATTTATTTTTGTGACTTAAGTTTCGGTAATACAATTACCATTTTCAAACAAGAAGTGTTTTAAAAACCGATTTACAAAATGAAAATGGTAATTGTATTACCGAAACTTAAGTCACAAAAATAAATATATAAGTTAAAAGTGTTTTATTATAATCATTATTTATTGTTTCAATAGATAGCACCGTTTTATTTCGAAAATATGAAAAACCTAAAAAAATTCCCGAAAGCCTGACAAGTGATAACAGCATTATTTTATTAATTTCTCATGACGTAACAATAGAAAAATGAATTATTTCTTGGTTATAAAAATTATTATTAATTTCTCATGATGTAACGATAGAAAAAACATTTCTATTAAATTTCTATAAATTAATTTGAGACAACCTAACTTTCTATTATGGCGCCATCTAACATTAGCGGCGGAAAGCTCAATTTCTTATGCCCCGTTTCCCATCTCTCGTCATAGCCCTACTCTAGTGTGTGCAAACCTAGGTTCAAAGTCAAAGTGACGTCATATCATTATTGTTTCTATATATGGCGTTGTTTTATTTCGAAAATATGAATAAAAACCTAGATAAAATTACCGCAAGCCTGACAAGTGATGACAGTATTATTTTATTCATTTCTCATGACGTAATAACTTAATTATAAAAATTACTTAAATACAAGAAAACGAAATGTAGCCTGAATATATGAATATTCAACCTGTTCGTTACTCTGCAAGCAAAAAATTAAGTCTTACTAAGACTATAAACAAATAACTTATTGAAACAACTACTTCCCTGGCTAGTGTCACTCGGCACGGATATTGAATGATACAAAAGAAATTTGCATGTTATTACTAGTACTGTAAATGTTATTATTAATTTGTTTATAAAAATTACTATTAATTTCTCATGATGTAATGATGGAAAAAAAAACATTTATAAACTATAAAAAATTATATTTACACATGGTATCAACATAAAAACATAGTAAATCGTCGAAGAACGAGTAATCGAAATTAACAAAAAAGGATTCTTAAATTTAAATTATTAAATTAGAACAAAAAAAAACTCATGGGTAACGTTTCTTCGGTAACTCGAGCTAAACATTTATGGCACATTCTTGCCGAGCGTGTTAAGCGCTGTGACGATACGTTTACGGATTTACAATAGGCATTGAGTAATTCAGAACAACGCTGATTTAAATATAATTTGAAAAATATAGAATTATCACCTAGACGAATAGAGTGGGCTGAAAAAGGGCGATTGCAACTTGCTTTTTAAACATTTTCCTCTTTAATTTTCCACACCCCGAGAATTAAAAGCGGGAGTAACAATTAATTTTACCCGAGAGAAGACGTTGGATTAAAAACCGGGAGTAACAATTAATTTTTCCAGAGAGAAATAATTACAAGAGGGTTTAACAACAAATTTGTTTTTCCATCCTCGAGCGATGCAATCATCAAGTACAATTGAGGCTTAGTGGATACGAAGAGCGAACTCAACAAACGCAGATTTTCCGAAAAATGCATTTACGTCTTCTTCGATTACTCCACCATCTTGAGCGGAGAATTTGGAAATTGTACATGATTGATTGATGGTTTGTGGAGGGCGACCAAATGGTCGCAGCGCTTAGACCATTCGTTGGTCGTTTGTGCCGCCTCCTGGGCCCTACTCCTCAAGCCAACCTAAACTTCTTGTGAAGTCAAGTGGAGTGTTGCCCAGTTGTGACCAATCTGGCCATAATTGTACATACTATTTGTCAAGTAAACTGGGGAAGACCTCATAACTCCCTTGGGAGTTGCAACTCATAACCCCCTCGGTTGTTATAAGTACGTTTTCATGCCTTGTATTCATGACGATAATAGTAAATATCATACTACGTTTACTATTATCGTCATGGATACAAGGCATGAAAACGTACTTATAACTCCCAAGGGAGTTATGAGTTGCAACTCCCAAGGGAGTTATGAGGTCTTCCCCAGTTTACTTGACAAATAGTATGTACAATTTCCACAATTTTCGTACTACGAAAATATAAAAACAGTCAGGCCTACTTTTCTGTGGTTGAAAGGACACAATTAAAAAAAGTATCTGCTACTATTCACTAACGTCTGAAACACTGAAATATTGATTTAAAAAAAAAGTATTAGTGTATATGGCACCTTCTGCACCTAAAGTATGTGAATTCTTAGCAAAACTTAATTTTGCAGTCACGGCTATATTTTGTCTTTATTAAATTTAACCAAAGTATGTGTTCGCCCTTCGTATCCACAACGCCTTAATATGTTGCAAATCATGAAAATCAAGATGAAGATTTTCTCGTTTCATTTGAGATGAAATATATTTTCATCAGAATTCCGAATAACTTTTTACTTCCACAAAGAATAACGTATGTATTTTATACATTATAACACAAAATATTAGGCAGCTCACATAAATGATGTCACGGGTTTAAGGGTCACTGTTTTCCTAAAACTAAATTCAATATGTCACGGTGTGATATCTTGTGACATGGAGGAGAGGTAGAATTTAACGCGAAACCCGTGTCATTATTTACAGGAGCTGCCTTACGAAATGTGTAAACGTCAGTTTCTGGATACAAATAAGTAATTCGAAAAGGTACTTTTCGAACGATTCTTAGGAATTACTCTAGTTGATTGGTGACGAGCGTAACGTTTCTCTGTATTGGTAAATATTGCCCGCTTGAGCTGGACATTTAATCTAATGCAAAGGTTGTTTCAGGCAAGCACCTTTCAATCCAGCGAAGGTTCGCGGGTTGTCTCATGATACGGCCGAGGTAGCAGAGGTGGTAATATAGTGGTTATAGAGAAACATTACACGGTGTACAGCTCAACCAAGCTTACAAATGCCACCGGAAAATATGTATTTAAGCCAGGTTTTTCATAAGCCGGTATTATATTTTCAGCTGTGTAAACGCTCTTTATGCGCCATTGACTGTCACAGAATACATTTTTGAATCATTATTGTTTAAATTAGGGTAATTTTTTTTTAACAACTTCAGTCCAATATTTGCGACGTTGCCGGATGTCTCGTCATACTATAACTAACGTAATTTTAGAATTGGAATATTGGGAATTTTAAATATGTAAATCAGAACATTACAATTGAAAGAAATAATTTATCAAGGGTGTGGAGTATGAGAAAACTACCGTAAATTTTTGTTAGCGGTTGCAAAATCAAAATGTATATCGGGTGTGTATAAATTGGCGGATAATCTACACGTGCCGATATTCTTCCTACAATTCTGAATAGAAAATGTCAATGCAAAAATGTTGCATCATGCCGCATAGGCTATCAGGAGCTATTTGGCAACATAGCATTCACGAGCTGTCCTGTTCTTTCAATAATCTCATGATGAATTATGTGGGTTGGGACGAAGTAGAATAGTAATAATGATAGAGAGGGGTTTATTTAGAGATGTATATGTAAGGTAAAACTGATTAAGAGTAAATAGTGTCGAGAGAAGTCTATTTTGATACACAGGAACTAATGCAGACCGATAATAACGAGGAAACCGGAATTGACGAAAAATTAGAACAAGCAAGTTTGAATGAATTCGTTCTGTCAAAAGTGACATAAGCGGGCGTCGGCATTGCCGGCTCTACTTTTTATGAAAATAAGCTAATTAAGAAGTGTTAAAAATACACATTTGAGATAGAAAGATAACACACACTGTCAAATAATTTTCAAACTAGTCATACTATCGAAATTGCAGTTTTCTGTAAATTAATATCGAATAATAACTTTCGAGGACCTCGTGAAGGCTCAGGAAGCAACATTTTCGAATCAAGATAAGCTGCTTAGAATTTTTGGAAGAATATCGTCATGTGTAGATTATCCGCCAATTTATACACACCCAATACAATGTAATTGCCGAACCTAACCTCAAATTATGCATTTCGTTTACACAGTCAAAATTTAAGCCAGAGTTATATTTATTACCACCTTTGTGAAATCCGCAGTAAATGTAACGTATTTGCCCCACCCGGTCGTTTTGTTAGCAACTGATGAGATATAATAGAACGAAAATCTTGACGTTCAAAATTTGTCTTTGTTTATTTCATTCACAATTATCATACCATCGTTATTCTACCACACCGGTGTCAACCTGCCCTAAGTTATTGTATATTTCTTACCATCAGTGACAGTTCGCGGTTTTTTTCTGGTATGGCCGAGGAACAAGAGGTGGTAATACAGATAGGTAGGGTCAGTTGCAGAGACGGCTGGTTGCGTGACCGCACCTATCTGTATTACCACAACTTGTTCCTCGGCCGTACCAGAAAAAAACCCGCGAACCGTCACTGCTCACCATTAATTTGAAAAATTAACCTCAAATTGTGATAAGTAAAATATGGTCGTTTCATTGGTAACTAACGGTGGTATTCTTACATTGAAAAAATTTAACATTCTATAAATATTACATTCATTCAGCAACAAAATTGATTTTGTTCGGTTTGGTATTTACATTCTTTATTAATTATATTTAGTTTGTCTGGCAACAGTGCTACACTTTACTTTTTAGTGCATTGTATGAAATTATTTTAACTCTTTCTGGGAGAGAAAATGTGTTCTCCAAGTTACTGGTTTGCCTGTACGTGACCCGCTTCAACGTTGCAATAGATTTACCTATATTATTAAACTGCCAACGAAAGATTCACACAGTGAATATCAAACTTATTCGTTTTTAAACTGTATCCTTTGATGCGGCATCCGATGCTTCAAGGGGCTCGGCTCTCTGGAACTGTCCTCCTCCATCCTGATGTACTTGTTGTACAACACACACCCGACGATGAACACGATAGTGACGCACAGCTGTATCAGCAACCAAACGACGATATTGGTCGCCTGAGTACGCTCAAAGAGCACCCGTCCGTGCTTGATGCACAGCAGCGCCTCCGCCACCATGATGCAGCCGTACACCCAGCACTGCGTGCCCACGCGCTTGCACGTCGTGTCCGTAATGTAGCTGTAGTACTGCCGCACCGACGGCGCCACGATCACCCCGATCAGGACGAGCCGCCCCGTGACGAAGGGGTGGGACGGCGGCATCTCGAAGATGTGCTTCAGAAAGAACGTGTTCAGCTCGCTCGTCTGCCAGAAGATGATCAGCTGGCACAGGGCCACTATCCGCATGTAGGAGCATTTCGGGTCCAGCCAACGCACCGACGTGAAACTCTCCGGGGTGAACTGCAGCATGGCCCTCTTGATCTTCCCCGTGGTCGAGTGTATATCGCGAATTCCCACCCACTTGTACTCCCGCATCTCGAGCACCTGGCAGATCTTCAGTCCGCACCAGATCCCCAGACCGTTGCAGACCAGCACGTCCAGTATGAGGGCGTCCCACCAGCACTCCTTGAAATTCGGAAGCAAGTGGGCGAAAGCGATCTCGGTGATCTCCCACATGAAGCTGATCGCCCACAGGATGCCCATGTGGCGGATGAGTATGGCCTTGAACATCCAGCCGAGGTAGTGGCCGACGGCGAACACGTCGACGTGACTCCACACGCGCTCGAGGGTTATGTCCGAGCAGTTGACGGCGTACTCCTTGTCCATGTTGATGTGGAAATTGGCGAGGTTCGGGTCGAACCACAGTATCAATTTTCTGACGGTGCCGTAGTCCTGGAAGAGGAGGAAGAGCATGCCCAGGAGGTAGATCACGCTCAGGCCGAAGACTATCCTCCAGACGGCGGGGTGGGGGCGCGTGAACGGCCCGTTGGGAAACGCCAGCACGGATATGATGAGGAAGAAAAAGACGCAGCACTGCATTCCCGCCCATATGTTGTTTTCGACATTTTCCGTGTTCCTTAAAATCAAACGAGCAGATTTCAGTACTGTTACGCGAAATGTACAATTGCTTAAACAATGTTTCTGGGTTGGAGGGCCCACAAAACCCTCCATTTCAATCAAGGTTCGGACGATATATATCATCGGATATATATCATGATATATATCATGATATATATTCGATGATATATATCATGATATATATTCGATGATATATATCATGGATATTTATGAAACACACAATACCAAAAAATTTCCCCGTTTCTCAAATATTCACTGTTGCAGCGATATGAATAGTAAGCATTTGCTTTAATTTAAACTAGAGATGGGCGAAATGACTCTTTTTTGTCGAAGAGTTGATTTTTGAAGTGACTTAAAAATGAAAAAGTAAGTGTGAGCAAAAAAAAAACAGAAAAAGGTCCTCACTTTGAAAAATCTTCAATTTATCCCTGAAAACATAGTGAAGAGCAAAAAAGTCTTCATTTCAAAAAAATTTCAATTTGATGTTAAATATTTTGACATTTTAAATGTTATTTTTTTATATATCTTGTAAGCAACTGTGTTTGTTTGCAGTAAATAAATATAATATAAATAACGTATGCGCATTATATAATTAATAAGTCATATAAACATTAATATTAATGACCAAGAATAAATATCAAGAAGTTGATATATATCCGATATATTGATATTTATATAAATATCGGATATTTTCCGAACCCTGATTTCAATCTAAGTTACAAACCTTTTTTATGTTGGTTTTAAAACTTTTAAATCTCCAGTGATTTGACCAAGAAATTTCTTTATTCAAACTTTGTTTTCTAGGTTAAGTTTAAGTGGGAACAAAAGACGGTGGGCAGGGGGGTTATTTGAATAGGGAGAATTGGAAACGCGACATCCACGTCATCTCACAGTCAGCTGGCCCAACTAACGCAACGCAGCGCTGCCAAATCTATGTACAAATCTTTGTAAGCAAGTAATACGGTTATATTTTTGTTGGTTAAATTTATTTTAGGTATTTAAGGACATCCAAATATACTCTGGCCGTGCTATGAAGGCATCTGAGGTGATTATTGAAGGGTCGGAAGGGCCGCCCTCATCAGAAGTGTTACTTTACTCTCACAGATGTTTACACTTTACTTGCTAGCTATTGGTGCACTATCGGTTTCAATGTATAAATGACGTTTTTAAAAGGTTATAGATAGCACCTTAGATGCCTTCATAGCGCGGCCAGACTTTATCTGGTAATATTCAAATTCCACAAGTGTTAATTGTTTGTTTAAGTCTATTTGAGAAATTTTAAAGCAAAATAGACTTTTGAATAGTTTCACAAATGTATATTGTTCTAAGTCCTCTGTGAGATATGACAACATCTATTTCCCATCGTATTGCCAACGTACATAACCTCATTAGCGTCACGAGTTGAATTGGTATTCGGCCAGGTATTTATAATTCAAATTTAAATTAATATTCTTAAACCGAAAATAGTGTACAATGGGTAAATTCAAGTACTCTTGTAAGGCACTTTATTGCAGTAACGTTTATATCTGCGATTCAAATATTAAAAATAAAGCTTTCTTTACATTTCCGAAGTGTCCTAATCGCAGAGATGAATGGGTTAATTCCATTGATTCCAAATTAACTGATGCCCGTTTGCACCTCACCCGGTTAACTCTTTAATCATTGATTATAAGTTAATCCGTTTGCACAGCCATTTAATCATTGATTAGATCAAATATAATTGATTTTATTTATTCAAGCGCTAGATTTAAATGTCGGTATGCAAATCCAAGTGATATGCGAATAAAAATTTTTGATTTATTAGATGAAGCGTGTTTTAGGAGAAGGTATGGATTAAGCAAACAATTCACATTTAATTTGTTGTAATTGAACATTTGAACGTAAGATAGATTTTCTAAATAATAGAAAACTGTAAACAGCTGTTCATTTGGCATCTGAAGCATGCGCAAAGTCGACAATTTCAGTGGCACCCACCCCAGAAAATAAAATAACCCCACAAATTGCCGACCGTATTTTTGCTCACAACCATTTAATCATCGGATACTAACCGATGGGCGGTGCAAACGGAGCGGCATGATTGACTTAATCATTGATTTAGTAATCATAGATTTTAACCGAGTGCGGTGCAAATGGGCATGAGAGAGTTAAATCTTTACCTAAATTTAATAAAATGTCCTCGATAATGTTTAATGAAATGTCGCTAGCTAAAGGATTTCAATTTGATGAATCAATTGATAGAGTAATTGGCTATGTGGATCTCGGCTCTCTTGGTAGAAAAAATTCATTGGCTGATTGTGCCAAAGTTTTCATGATCCAAGGACTAAAAACCTGTTCGAAACAATCAGTGGCATATTATTTTACCAACGGTACCAAAGCATCTGAACTAAAAAAATTAATTAGAAAGCAAGTGTCTGCGATTTCCGCTTTTATTTGGATGCGTCGCACTGATGAGAACCAAAAAGTTCAAAGCACTTGCAAAAATGAATTGTAAAGTCGCAATTTTAAATTTCCCGCTGGCTCAATGTGTTTGGCTAGATGACTCGCAGATGGCGCTGATGGCGAATGTTAACATTGAACTGTCCCTCTTTATCCTTAACGCTCAGGGGCCACCCACCGCCCCGCCCTCCGTTTCCATTTTAATCTAAGCTGCAAATATTCTCTATGGTGGTTTTGAAAAACTAATAAGTTTCTTTACTCAAACCGTGTTTTCTAGGTTAGATTTAGGTGGGAACGAAGGGCGCCCTTTCACAAACCCTCATCCATACAGTAGACATTGAGATAATAAAGATCACAGAATTTGACTTATGATACGTGTAGGCCCGCCGACCCTAGATTTTATTATTGAAATTATTTATCTTACCTCGTTCCCATTATAACAATTATTTTACTGAATAAATCATCATCATTAAATGTTGCACGAACAAAGTATCTGTTTGTTCAAGCATAATTATCTTCCTATTTGCGGAATTGCTTGCAGATGATAACGCTTTGTAATTCTGATAATTCCATAATAAAATATAGCAACCTCTGGAAAATTAAATACTGAAATGTTTTATTCGGAGGCTCGACGGGGTCAGCGCCATCGCATTTTCAGCTCTCACTGTCACTCGATCGAAATTTTAGTTGAAGCCTCGTGTTCTGAAGGGTCAGAGCGGGCAAATGAGAATATAAAAACCCTGTACACTTAGGATGTAACTGTCACGGCCAAGGAGTGAATTTTGTGTGCAAAATAATTGATTAAACGATAAATAATCGACTAATTGATTAAACCAGTGAATCCCAAAGTGGGCGCCACCGCCCCCTAGTGGGTGCTGCTGCGATTCAGGGGGGCGCTGATGGCCGCAGGTGCATTTGGGGGCGATGAATAACTGTAAGGGGGCAGTGATAATATAAAAGAAAGAAGAGAAGATTTAGTGAAACGTGGGTTCACTGCGGTAACCAATTTATTAACAAACAAAAAAAACAATTGCAAATAGTCAATCTTGGTGATCCTATTAATTGATTTTAAAATTAAAAAAAAAATCCAGGGGGCGCTAAGTAATATTTTTCTGGGACAAAAAAGTTTGGGAACCTCTGGATTAAACGGTTGTTTGATTGATCAATCAGTTGATAATTTAATAATTGATTAATCGATCAAATCGTCGATCCAAATGCAAATTATCCAATGAGAAAATACCCGGTTTTCAGGAATGGCAAAAAACAACTTAGGAAGTTAATTTTCGATCCATTGCAACTCGCAAACACGATGGAAATTCAACTCATTTAACTCTTATTTGGGTCACGAAATGGTGAAATAATTTAAACATATCGGTCGGCATAAGTTTTCTTAACTTGGCCCACTTTACAATAACAAAATAACAAAAATCACAAAATATCATGCTGCAGGTATAACAGTTGAAATGCCGGCACGGGAGTTGTGACCATCATCTAAACCACCATTCAAACATATAATCCATTCACGATCAACTTTTCGCAAAGCAAGCCATGATTTTTCTTAGTCATGTTTGAAGCAGGAAATTTTGACAGCTACCAAAACAAACTTTGACCGTAATTTGTTTTTGTTATGTTTGAAGCAGGTAATTTCGATATCATCTAAACCACCATTCAAAAACATATAATCCATTCACGATCAACTTTTAGCAAAGCAGACCATGATTTTTCTTTGTTATGTTTAAAGCAGGAAATTTCGACAGCTGCCAAAACAAACTTTGACCATAATTTGTTTTTGTTATGTTTGAAGCAGGTAATTTCGATATCATCTAAACCACCATTCAAAAACATACAATCCATTCACGATCAACTTTTAGGAAAGCAAACCGTGATTTTTCTTTGTTATGTTTGAAGCAGGAAATTTTGACAGCCGCCAAAACAAACTTTGACCATGATTTTTTTTTGTTATGTTCGAAGCAGGAAATTTTGACACCTGCCAAAACAAATTTTGACGAATATATTTTTAAAATACGAAACAGCGTTGCCCACATCATTTATGAACCAAGATAACTACAATTAACAGTAGTAAAAATACCTAATTAATAAGAAAATTCTTATTTGTGCGCGAGAAATATTCGATTATTATGCTGTTAATGAATATTGCATGACTGACCTTTATAAATTACTAACCAAAAATAAAATGACTTGGTGCGTAACTAAATTGTGCCGACAAAAACGGCTCATTTTACTAAAAGTTGATCTTGAATGGATATAAATTTCAATGTGCCAAAAATTATTGAAATGAGCAATTTATTTAAATATGTGTAAACCAGTGACGGTTTTTTCTGGTACGGCCGAGGAACAAGAGGTGGTAATACAGATAGGTGCGGTCACGCAGCCAGCTGTCTCTGCCTACCTATGTGTATTATCCTCGGCCGTACCAGAAAAAACCCTGCGAACCGTCACTGGTGTAAACACAATGACTTGTCAAATGGTACAATTTTGTATGACAAGATTAGATAAATTTGTAACACCCGACTATAACATGTCGCAATGCTGGTTTTATAACTCCAACTTGATGATTAAAAGCCGATTAACTCAACACATGCAAATGTAAACGGTGGAGGGATTTTACGACCACTAGTTAGACAAAGCTAAATTTTATTATGCGAGGTCCACTGACCCCAGAGACTGTACTGCTATCACAATCCCAATAATTGAAAACCCCGAACTCGCAGCTATGTATTTAATTGAATTAAAATTATTGGTGTGAATTACACATAACCTAACATTTCCATTCGTTGGGAATAACCGTGATATAACCTCTCACCTGACGAATGCGGTGTAAATGACGACCCCGATGGAGCTGGCGAGGAGGGTGATAGTGTGGGGCTTGTAGAAAAACGCCAGAGAGATGTCATCCACCGGTTTCTCGTTGATCGTCAGGAAACTGTCTCGGACTTTGGATAACTTAGAGGACGCCGATTCCTTCTTGTGAAGAACGTTCCTCCGCATGACCGGGGGCCTAGCGTCTTTTTTTTTGTCTACATTCAAATCTCGCAGAATGAGGGAAGTGACAGGCAGCGGCGGGCGGACTACAATTTGATCACGTTCGTGGGAGCTTTCCAATCGTAGACGAGGAAACGGCGCGCATGGCACTTACGTAATTCGTAAATGTGGAGGAGGGTCAGTGATATCACGAGGAATGTAAACACATCAGTGTTGCCAACTCGGTAGTATTTATCATTTATACAGATTATCCGATGTATGAAATGGAAATCTTCATAGAAAAGCTAGAATAAGACCTTTTTACCACTTATAAAAAATTGTATATAATCAAACCGCCACGTCGCAAGCGTTTTGAGTCAAATTTTACCCAAATTAGGGAATAAGGTTGGCAAGGCTGATTACGTCGGAGTATTTTTTCAAGTTTGAAAATTATACAAAAATTAAAATCGAATAAAAAATTATCCAAATCTGTTTGGTTTTGAAAGTACACGCATTTGTAAAAAAGTATAGTGAATACTTTATAAGACGATAAAAAGTAGGAAATAGTTGGCAGTCCTCCGCCATCTACCTGACGACAGCTGAACTGCCAAGTGATGATTGCGCTCAGCTCCAAAACTTCATACTTATAATCAAAATTAAATATTCAGTAACGAGTTGTACATCAAACGATAAAATATTTCATTCTGAATCGAATGTTGTGTAAAATAGCGGAGGATATTTAGCGATTTTCCTGTATGTATTTTTGCAAGTTTCAAAATTATCAAAAAAATCGATTAAAAAACTATTAAAATCTGTTTGGTTTTAAAAGTACACGAATTTATAAGAGCTTTACCTTATTACGTTACATACTTGAGGCAAGAAAAAGTAGGAAAAAGTTGGCAACCTACGCCATCTACCAGACGCTAGCTGAACTGCCAAGTGATGATTGCGCTTAGCGCCAAAACGCTTGAACTTCATACTTATAATCAAAATGTAAATAAATCAGATGGCTATTTACTTAACTCATTCAGGTTCAGTTTTATAGTTTAAAGTTTTCAAATTCAATTTAGTTTAATTTTCAAGTTAGTCCTGTGGGTAGAAATAAACGATCTTAAATCAACGTTATTTATTTAGTAACATGCAAATTTCTTTTGTATCATTCAAACTTATTAGTAAATTTAATAGTAGTTGTTTCAATAAGTTATTTGTTTATAGTCTTAGTAAGACTTAATTTTGCTTGCAGAGTTACGAACAGGTTGAATATTCATATATTCAGGCTATATTTCGTTTGAATTGAATTGAATTCAAAATGTAAAAATTGTCAAATTCATTAAAATTTAAGACGACTAATGCTGGGTTTATACGACGTTTAAGGATTAGTGTTTAAGCAAAGTAGAACTAACGTATTAGTGCTTATGCGTTCATACGAAGTTTTAAGGATTTTAACGTTTATGTTTAAGGGTAGGCTACTTTCTACTTTTCCTTAAAATCGTTAAACATAGGAGGTTATGTTCACGGCTTGTGTTTGTAAACAACCAAAGATTAAAAATGGACCGTTTTGATGACTTTGTGGCATCTATCCATATTGAAGCATTCAATCAGTGTACATAAGTTGTGGTAAATTAATCGTTTCCACAAACACAGCTGATAAGTACAATGATGCCAGATTTACATATTCATTCTAAATCATTTGTTAAAACATGCGATTTAAGTAATTTGACGGAATTTTTAGCGATAAAAATGAAGAATTGAATATTGTAAACAATACTTTTATTGTTTTTTTTATATTCATTGGAAGAATTAGTTGCAAAACAGTATTTTCCTAAAATTTGTGATGAAAGATCTGGCAACATCGACGCGCAAGCGCATTATCTAAAATTCTTAATTCTTAATTTTCGTGTGAACAGCATCTTTCCCTTAAACGTTAAACGCTAAACGTTAATCATTAAACCTTAAACGTTAAACGTCGTATAAACCCACCATAAGTGTTGGTAATTAAGTTTACTGTAAAGCTTAAATATAATGAAAATGTAAAATATTCACTAGAGAATTGTACATCAAACGATAAAATATTTCATTCTGAATCGAACAGTGTGTAAAATGGTTGAGGAAATTTAGCAATTTTTCAGTAATATACAAATTTAAATTTAAGTCGGTAATTCAGTGTACTGTAAAGCTTAAAATTTAAATGTAGAGCATTTTTATTCAAATACAGGTATTAAAATTTATTGCGGGCGGTGTACACAGTAATCGATCTTGCAAACAAAACCTAGGCATTTAGCAAATTGGAAGGTCTTCCTATTTACCCTTGTAACGATTTCTTGCATCCTATTTCTAATTCACACGATACATAACATTGGGCAACACTCGCTGTACCATCAAACTTAATAATAATCATAAGCTGCAGTTTAACTTAATTTATTATTTATTAATATATATACACGCAAAATCTAGAAAAAAATATTTATTATTTGATCAAAAAATAAGTATTATTATAATAATAATAATAAACTTTATTTAGCACTACTGCTATAAAATACAATTGTTATATTTTGATAAAAATTATGCATAAAAATATAACATGGTATCAATATAATATATTTTACTTAAACTATTATTTTATAGCAAAGTGTTAAATAAAGTTATTTATCATTATTTTTGTTCTTTTTGACCACCCTTCCTTCTGTTTCTTCTTTTACGCCTCGAGCTTCCCGGAGTCGCCGCCACCGCATCCAAATTTTCCAGAACAGCAGAAGAAATCATCGTGAAATACTTAAAAATCCCTTTAGCGTCTCTCGACAAACTCTTCATGGCGTCCGAACGATTGTTTAATTCGGCAAACAATCCATAAATACAAGTGCCGTTATAAAAATCGGAGACGAGAAAATTTTCAAAGGGTTTGTTAAGGACCATGTTGATGTACTTAATGTGTAACAAACAACTTTGGAATCTGGCGAAGGCGTGGACTATGCGGAGGTCGAAGATTTTAGGATCACCGCTCATTTTTCTATTCATGGAGAAATAAGGAATCATTTCCATTAGGTAATTCAAGCAATCCTTTTTCGATATGCCTTTATCATCGGGTTTATCCACTCCGGCTTGCGAAATGAAATTTATTTCATACTGTTGAGCCAGTTCGAGCGACCTGCAGTGACCCAATTTTGCGTCGGCTATTTTCGTAACTAAAGCGCACATCAGGAGGGCGTATACGTGGTTGTTTGAGACGTCCGCCCCCGACTTTTTCATCCAGTACCTGATGCTCAAAACGAACACATGCCAGTCTTCGGGAAATTTCGATAGAACTGTATAGACCGTTTCGTTTAATCCCAGGATCTTGAGGAGCGTGTCTTTCCTCGTTTTCACATCGAGATCTATTATTTCTTCCAGTGTCGGAAGATCCAGGGTCGACGTTTCGTGCGGGTGGTCTTGTAATTTTGCGTTTTCATCTCTGGCGACGTAGGTAAACTCTGGTTTTTTTCCCGAAGTGAGTAGCTTGTGTAAATGTGAAACTAGATCAACACTGATTTCGTGAGAATGTATGTCTTCATGGTTATCGACTTGCGGGATGAAGACATGCCGATTATGTACGGGTAATTCCATGATCCAGGAAAGAAACTGGCACGCCCTGTATTCCTTCAGAAACCATTCGGGAAAATGTTCGCTCAGCACTTTAATTTCTGAAACGTAACGTACGCCAGGATCGATATCGTCATCGGATTCTTCATCTTCCGGAGAATTGTTTATAATTGATTCTACGTCAATTTCCAAACTGAGTTGTTCCTGTTGTGATACGATTGGTTTCGCTGGTATATCCAGAAGTGGTAGAAGTTTACTGTTTGTGCAGATGTATCCATCTACCACCTCTTTGATCAGACTGGCAACTTCCCTTCGGTTAGCTGCTTTAACGCTCCTTAAGATTGCCGTGATAGCAGTTTCGTAGGTTTGTTTACTCAGCCACCTACAATTAATTAGAGTTAGCAATTATTAATACAGCGGAGGCAATCTTGTAATGTACTTTATAACTGTTCCAATCCGCAGTTGTTCATTTGCCAAATTCTGTTTTGATATATATTCTAGTTGTTGGTAGAATTTAGAGAAAACCTTCTTTTTGATGTAATCATTACCTAAAATCAGATTGTTTTACGTTAAGTTAAAATTAAAAAAAATGGTGATGTGGCCATCATGTTACTTTCTCCGATTTGATGGTATCATTGTTATTTATTTTCAATTTAAATCGTATTTTAAATGTACATCGAACGTTTTGTAAGATCGAATGATGTTGACATTTAAAACCTCAAAATTACGATAAAGAAGAAAATGACAAATTATACTTCAAATGCTAATAGTCAGTTTACTCAAGAAGGCGGGCAGGTGGGCCCTGTCACACCCTCCAATTTACTGATGATAAACAAAAGTTTACATGCTGAAATTAATTAATAACACAAGAGTAAGAAAAACATGTAAGACTTTATGTTTTGGCGATTCACTCATTGGTGGAAATATCGGAGCGTGGGTAACAAGTAGGGTTGTAGGATAGGGCCCACCCACCACCCGGGGTAACAAGTAGGGTTGTAGGATAGGGCCCACCCACCGCCCGCCCTATCAACTTTATTTTATCCTTCAAATCCTGTTGGGTTGAAGGAACTTCTTTGGCAAATAATGGGAAAAGTTGAAAATTTCCAAAACGCGATTTTGTAGTTTAAATCTAAGTGGAACGAGAGGTGGGTGGGTGGATCCCGTCCCACCCTCCAATTTACAGTTGATAAACAAGAGTTTACATGCCGAAATTAATTAATAAGAGTAAGAAAGACATTTCAGATTTTACGTTTTCATGACTCACTTATTGGTGGAAATATTGGAGCGTGGGCAACAGATTGGATTGTAGGATAGGGCCCAGCTACCACCACCTAGGGCCCACCCACCACCACACCCACCACCACACCCACCACCACTAGGCAAATTAATATCATTAGTAATGGATATAAAATACCGCAACAAGATCGGTAGAATAGTTTTTGAGATATTTGGCGCACAACTAACAAAAAAAACATGCAGTTTTTGAAACCTTTATCGTACCAATTTAATTGCAAAAAGGTGAACACAGTTGGCTGGCCTGAAGTAAGGAAAAAATTATCACATTATATATAGGGTGATTTTGAATATCGCAGAAAATAGCCTTATAGAAAAAATTTGACCCGCAATGCAACTATCGCAAGGTGATTCTTCATTTTATTTGATTTCCACAAATTTCATTGACATATGGTAAAAGTATTTGGTTTATTCAAAGAAGCGATCTGTACTTTTTATAGTTTTAGTTTCACTGCTACAAACCAAAAGCCAAGTTAATTTATTTTAAATACATCACGTTTAAAATCTTACCCAAAAGCACAGCCAATAACGGCAAATTCGTCTTATCCATTCCACCCAACGATTCCAACAAATTCTCTATCCTATACAGCCTACACTTGACGACATAATAATCCCCAGTATCCTTTTTCACCAATACACTCCGTATATTCAAAGTGGAAAAGGGTATATACGATACGTCGAAGATGAAAAAATCAGAATCTTCACTCAACAGCGGGCAATCTAGAGCCCTCGCCAAGCAGGCCATCTCGAAGTCCGCTTCGAAATCGTATCGTATCGTCTTGATCCCCAGTCTGATAACCGTTTGCATGAAGAGGTCACGTAAAAATATAGGATATATTACCACTCTACCTTCTGTAGCGGCGCAGCACTCTTTCGCCAACTTGTGTCGGCCCTCCACCCTCCGATAAATGGTGTCGAGTTTTCTGTCCTCGTAGGCTCCATCGAAGATTACGAGCGGAGTGATGTTGCATTTCTTGAGAACCTCGAAGAAATCCGTGATGACCTTCGCATACACATCGTAGTCGCCACCGAAGCAGTAGTAACACTTCCTGCAGCGCCTGTACAACTCTGCCGACAGGTTACTCCCATCTATTACTAAATAGGTGTTATGTAAATCGTACGGCTTCAAATATACTTTGTCGTTTCTCTCTATGAAAGTGGTCAAACCTCGCACACCCATTTCGAATTTTTATTTATAGACGGGAACACAGACGGGAACAACACAGTTTGATTGCACTACTGAGCACAGATTCAGATAGATATATCTTCTCTACGCACAGATTACTGAGATGTGGCACCGAAAAATCTCAAGGAGTGAGCACGCCTTGAAAGTTTACTAGATAAATGCGGGAATCCCGCTTGTAAATGCATTGAACTAAAAGCTAGTTTGCACGCTACTATTTATCCAAGAGCAACGTGGAATAGGTGGAACTAACTGTTATCATCTTGGCTGTAGGCTAGTTTAATGGCCGAATTAATTTCATAACGCGAGTTTAGTAACTGCTACTAACTAGTTCACTAGTAGATGGTAAAATATAATGATTTCAACTTGACTAGCTCATCTGGTAGGCTGGTTCCACCTATATAACATCGGCCATTGGATAAGTATCGAGTAAACAAGCCTTAGGCCACGTTCACACGAACCTTCTTTAAATAGTTCAAACGCGCGTTTTTTTCCAATGTTATCAATTATTGTTTAAACCGCGTTAAAACAATGCTTAATGTAAACAGTTATATTAAATGCGATAGAACGTTAGAAAAAACGCGTTAGCTCGTTTTAAAAACGCTCTTGTGGACGAGGTCTTTAGATCACATGTGGCTCCTCTAGTGTCAGGTAGCGCATTATTTGGAAATTTGATTAGAGAATCTGTAATCGTTTTTTGCATTCTGAAATCGATTTTGATCATAGAACGTACACATTCTCACTCTTGTTATGGAACAAAACCCTATGCGCTTTTGCGTTTTGCATGTAATTTATTCCATAACAAGTAATGGAATGAATATTCTCACACCGTTCCGAAGCAAACAATTAGGCCCACTTGCACCACAGGTACTTAATCGTGGTTAAAAAGTTAATCACGATTAAACGTCTGATTAAGTTAAAATTCGGGAATATAAAAGTCTTATAAATTTGTAAGATATCCCAAATATCTCTCTTTGATCAATATGTTATTGTGTAAACAATTTGCGAATAAAATTGTTGTATTTTAAAGAAGTACAAACCGGTACTAACCACTGATTAAAGTTAATCGACTGTGGTGCAATTGGGCATTAGCCTTGGATATCACAATTTTCAAAATACCCTTTGACTATATACTAGTCATATATATAGTATATAGTCAAAGAAAATACCATAAACGTGATAATAAAACGTAAGTTCTTTGTGCTCATTATTTTATCTGCTCGAGGAGAAAGTAACTACTCGATAAGAATGGAAATTCTGATGCTCGTATTCACTCCCATTGAATTTCCATTCTAACTTCGTTACAGAATACTATTAATACACACCTTGATTTCCCAACAAAAAGTTATTTGGATATTTTAAGTTTATAATTATGTAATTACTAGTAACTTTTATTAAACCATCAATTTCTGTACAAGTTTTAGTTTATAATTATTAAATTACTGGTAACTTTATTATTAAACTATTAATTCCTATACAAGTTTTAGTTTGAATTCACAAAATCAAATGGAATTATTTAAAATTTAACAACCCAGTAGTGGAATATTTGCAGCACTTTCCCATTTTTACAGCACATTAAGTAAACAAATTTAAACTATAATTAAATGTTTCAATGATGATTACAATCATCAAATCCTTTCTAGTTACGGGCGTTTAAAAATGCAAACAAATAATTTCAATAATTCCGGCCGTGATTGCGCTATCTATCAGACAAGAGCTAAACTATTAAGTGATGATTGCGGACAGCGCCAAAACCCTCGAACTTTGTACCTATAATCACAATGTAAAAACCCAATAATATGTTGCACATTAAATGATAGAATAATTCATAGTGAACCGAATTATGTGTAAAATAGATAAGGAAATTTAGCGGTTTTTCAGTAATTTGCAAATGAAAATTTAGCACGAACACCTGCCGGTAATTCAGTTTACTGTAAAGCTTCGTATGTTGTTACCTTTTCTTAGACGTTTATATTGTACTATTGTTTTTGCAATTTAAATATTTACAAGTGAGTTTAATCCACGATTACATTTTTCTTCTGATTTTAAGTATTCTTTAATTTTAAAAATAAATCAATCCGCAAATAAATTATTAGTTTATCCCCACGATAACAGAGGGCAGGCCTGTATGGAGATTAGGATTTCCGATATTGTAATTCATTAGATCAGAGTAATAAAAAGTTGATTAATTAATCAATAATAAACTTTAAGACGTGTATTTATTTGAAAAATATTGCAAAATGCTTTTTCGTTTAATTTTTAAGCTTTACAGAAAACTGAATTACCGACAGGTGCTCGTGCTAAATTTTAATTTTCAAATTACTCAAAAATCGTGAAACTTCCTCAACTATTTTATAGATTATTCGATTCAGAATTAAATATACTATCGTTTGACGTACAATTCATGGCTGGATGTGTACACTTTGATTTTATATGTATAAAGTTCGAGCATTTGGGCGCTGTTCGCAATCACCACTTGGCAGTTGAGCTATAGACCGGTAGATGGCGCGGAGGCGGCGCGAATTGCGAATGTGATGTCCTTGAATCTTTAAACCACAAAATCCACAATAGTTACTAAAATCTGTTGATGCAAAAAGCTGGGTGCCAATTTTTTCAATAACTCGAGATGAATTAGAGTTTTCATAAAGTGGAGCAACAAAAATTTCCTATATTAACATATTACTTAACTCTAGTAAACAAAATAATGTTTAATGAATGTAAAAATGATCTAAATTCCTGACAGTGACGGTTCGCGGGATATTTTCTAGTACGGTCGAGGACCAAGAGGAGGTAATACAGATAGGTGCGGTCACGAAGCCAACCGTTTCTGCAACCGACCCTACTTATCCGTATTGCCACCTCTGTTACCTCGGCCGTACCAGAAAAAACCCCGCGAACCGTCACTGATTCCTGAGTGAATGGAACCCTTGTAAAACTATACTCAAATCAAAAAAACTACACTCTTGACGTGTAGGCAGACTCTGAAGGGAATTTGTTAGTAAAGGGGGTCACTGAAATGAATGGTGCCGATTCCACGCAAAGTCTGATTATCTACCTGTTTAATGGCTAGGGTTTCCAAAATGTTAGAGAAGTTTTCAAAATCGATTTTTGTCCGGTTGGATTGGGAATCGACCATTGTGCGCCGGCGCCCCTGGACAACTGCCTATATTGCCGCCGTGATTATACCTATCTTTACGCCGACTGTTGCTTGGCTGTAAGATACAGTCTTGCCAACGACGACAGGCACTAATCGGAAGTGCAATTGCTTTCTAGATTCCGCATTTCTTTCGACACATCAAAAATTAATCTTGGTAAAATCCCAGATATTGTACCACTCGAATAGGCGCATGTACGAAATTTGCGATTCCAGTGGCACACAACTAGTTTCATTTTATCTTTTATTTGCGAGTGGTACAAACACTGGGATCTAGTCTTAATCTTAACCCTTCAAGTGCTAGCGTTACTGTACGGTAACGTAATTGTAACAGTTTTCTGTATTTGTTAATAAAATAAATTTAAGCTATAATTGCCAGATGACGCTTGAAATGTTTTCCTAATATCGCAAGCTAGCCAATCAATATTTAAGCCACAATCTACCGAGACGCAATAACATAATTTATCCAAATATAAGGTTTTTTTTAATTTAAAAATTTCGGACTCTTAACTGGTGACCTGGTATTTCTGCCACACAACTGGCGACGTACTGTTGGCTTTTTAATAATTCGCTAGATGTATATGATTACAAATAATAACAGAAACTTCGCAGTGTCTTTTGTTAGCCACAACTGAATAAGAGGCGGACCGACACTACAGTTTAAGCTTTTAAGAGTGAATGTTTAATGCAATGGCACTCACAGACCCAGGGTCACCAGTTGAGGGTTAAATAAAGTGTCTTTACAATGTCCTAAAGAACATTATCCGAACAAAAATATCCGCGCTAAAAAATTCCAAAACATAACCAACAAGTTTTGACATTACCACCGCTTCAACTCAATAATAAAACGGATCTACTCGTTCTTTCATGACTTCCGTGCAAATTATCGGACCCAAGAAACCCGACCACCGCCGCAAGAAAATATCCTGGTGTTGTTGCTGCGGCGGCGCGAAAAAGTCCGCCTCGAACGTTTCGGTCGAAGCGGACTTCAACGAACCGTACGAATACGTCGTGGAGAAGCTGATCATAAAACGGGTACCTGTCAAACGGTTCTCCGCCCCGTCGGACCTGAAAAGGGTCGAGACCGGTCCGCCCAGCAAGGACGTCCTGAAGGACAACCAGCCGATCGTGACGTTTTCTTCGTACTGTCAAGTCGGTCCGACGGTTGTCAACAAGAAGCACCTGCCGCTCACTTTGATGGACGATCTGATTGTGGAGGGCGATGAGGTCCAGGACGTGGCTTCTCCGAAGGTTCTGAGTCGCGACGATGAGGAGGTGAACAGGCAGGCCAGTTTCGTTCTGAACGAAATTCGCAATGATGGAGGGGATCAGGCGGATCCGAGGTTCGATTCGCCGCGCGAGGACATGACGTCGGGGAGGAGGGAGCAGTTACAGCAGTGCGTGAAGAAATTGGTGAGTTAAATTTCATAGCATACGAATTAGATAAAACGAGATTGGATAGATTCAGTGTTAACTCGCGGGGTGAGGTAGCAGAGGTGACAATACAGATGGATAGGGTCGGTTGCAGGGACAATCTCTGCTATCTCGGCCGTACCATGAGTCACCCCGCGAGCCGTCATGGATAGATGTATCCTTTGCCGGACAAAATATTTACAATCTAATCAGTAATTGGAACAGTGGAAAGATCACTACGAGAGTGTACTTCATGTAATAGTTAGGAATTTTGGTAATTGGTTGACTAAAATTAAATACCCCTAAAATAACTGCTGACTTTTGTCATGTGACCGTTTATCCAGCATCGCTCTATTACGTCACATCGTGGGAGCATCTCCATCCTATTCAACGACTGATCCTGTCGCGTGACAAAAGTCGCCAGTGGGCGCACACCCTAATATGGTGGTAATTCGTAGAATACAGCGCAAGTTTACAAACACAAGACTTCGCCGAAGGCGAGCCCAAGACGAAAAGCTGCGGAGGCGAACAACGTGCTGTTTACTAAACCGATGACGGCACGCGATAAGGGCTGTAAGGACCTTCCGGCTGCCGTTAAAGAAACGATGGATATTTTAGCGAAACAGCCCATGTCGAATGCGAATAGGAGGTTGGTCACCAGGGATCCAGGTTGGTATGTTTTGTTAACAATAATGAGTAGAGAAAAAAATGCACCGTGGAGCAAAATCATACTTACACTTCTGGTTGTAGAGATAGAGCCATAGATAAACGATTAATTAAGATTGCCAACTCAAGCAATAGAATTGGGGAAAAGTGTTAGTACCTGGTAGGTGTGGTATAGGAAGTCGATGACGTCGAGGAGTCTCGTCAGGGTACGAAAGTCCGTGGGCGTCTCTTGAAATATAAGCAGCCCCCGGGTTACGTATTTTGCATGTGGAATGTGATTCCAGCAAGGCCTTAGTTACGGGACAGTTTTTGTCCGCTGGCAGGACAATGGGAGAATGTTTATTGAACGGCAGCGCCGTGGGGGGGAGCAGCTGGGATGTTGGCTGTGTTAGTCTAACCGCAAGCGTCGGTGAAGGTCTGGTGGAGACCTTTGGAGCGGGTGGGACCACGGCAGGTTGTAGAGCCGTCTTTTTAGAGTTAGATCTTCTTGGTCGTCTGATGTGAGGTGGAGACCTTGTCTTCGTCCGCGACCATGGGTAGACACGCGAACCTGTTGCCCGTGGGCACCGTAGCGTGTCAGCTCTTCTACTTTCTCTTGCAAACCGAGAATCTGCAATACGCACTTTGCGTTCTGAGAGGTGAGGTTGGCCGCCAATGAGGACTGCTCCTTGTAGAGCTATGGTTCTGGCCCTAATCCCGGCGAATTCCTGGGCATAGCTGGTGCTCTTGGAGTCGCTTTTAGCCATTAGGACGGCTGGTTACGATGTTGAATTCATTCGAGTAGCCATGAAAACGGTGGTTCGTCCTTGCAGAATCGGCTTCGCTCGGAATCTGGACTCCTACTAAGATGGGTCTTGGGCGGGAATGGAGGGTAAATAGTGAGACGAGAATCCCCCTTCATATCCAAGTCGCCCCCTTCATAATAACGACTCGTGTAACCGTTGCGTCAAACCAACGAACATTTTCGTTCAAACGTTGGAAGGAAAATGACTCGGTGCAGGTATACCGACATCGGCCGACACATGGCCAAATAAAAACTTCGACGCTTGCCATTGGACGATCGTAGGTTTGAACAACGACCACGAGATGTGACGAACCATCAAATGTCCAACGTTGCAAGGTGTTAAAGCCGGTTCTACACGACCCTACGAACGTTGGACCGAACGTTTGAGGGCCGCTTTTATAATAGTCTGTTAAATTAAGGTTAACACTATCTCCGGATTAAATGCGAAAATACGCTTTTACAATGCCTAGTTAAAGCAGGGTTAGGGTTAAGAAGCAGATAATTCGCAGTTATTTTATCCGGTGCTTGGAGCAACAGATAAATCTCGGGCAATGCGCACAGCAAGCAAACGCACCATACCGGCATTATAGCGATCTGCAATCGGTATTACATACAGGGGCCGTTAGAGGGCGACAAACTAGTTCCTAAAAAACATGCATTCTGGCATATTTCTAGGTGGAATATTGAAAAGAAGCTCGAGGGGGTCAAGGGTCGCATCAATGATTACAAACACAACTTTCTAACCTTCCGCAAGCAAAACGAAAAATGCCAATTCTATAAACTGCGCAACCGCATGTTGCCAACGTTGGCGTTTCGGGAGAAAATCTATCTAAGCGTTTGTAAAAGGCAGCGTACATTAACTGAGAGATAAACGATGGGATTAGTTAAAGAGAGTATAAGTTAACCATCATTTATCCGACGATTGTAAAAGCGGCCCTGAGACAAGTAAATTTGACAGTTGGTGCAGCGAATGTCGCTGCTACACGGTGAATCCGAATGTTGATACAATCGATATGAAAACGGTTTGGTACAAACGTTCGTCCAGTTTCAACAATAGATGAGGATGATAATGTTGCTACTGCGAACTTCGACGCTCGTAAGTTTGAACAACGGCCGCACGATGTGACGGACTATCAAATGTCCAACGTTGGAAGGTGTTCGTAGCATCGTGTAGAACCGCCTGGTACCCATTAAGTCCGCATTAAGCTCAGCCTTTGGATTGAGGTGTTTGTTTTTTATGGTTTTCTTTCCACATTGATCCGAGCGGTGAAGCCAAGATACTCTAAACTTGTCACTTCTCAGTGACAAGTTCGATATATCAGTCTGATGGTTGTTATAACGCAAATAATAATAAATTATAATCTCAAAACAAAAATAATAACTTGAGGCATAACTAAATCTAAAACAATGTCACCCTAAGGTATACCTTGCTAAAAGTTGATTGCTAATGAATTATATACCTATAGCTTTAAGAGAAACGAAAAATCCAGAAATAGTTTTATTCTAGAATTTCACATTAAAATCGCCGTTTTGCAAAACGTACACTTTCCACTAGATTTCTTTCATCAGTGATGGCTCGCGGGATGACTCATGGTACGGCCGAGGTAGCAGAGGCGCGGTCACCACCTATCTGTATTGCTATCTCTGCTACGTCGGGCGTACCATGAGTCACCCCGCGAGCCGTCACTGATTTCTTTTTATTAATTTTTAGATACCGGACAAATAAAGGAAATTTTTCAAAATATAAAACTCGCGAAACCGATGAGGCTGGAAGAAATCTACCCTCAAAAATTTGTAATTATCCACCCTCGCAAAGGTTTTTATATTTTAGAAAACATGTGTGTTCCAGGAAGGTAACTCGGCAGAGAAGGAAAGACCAAAGTGGAAAATAATAATACGGCACAGCAATGGTAAAAAAAAATAATGTATTTTACACTTAATTTTTTTCTGAAATCGGCACTAAAATGAAAGCAATAAATAAGTATAAATAATCTATTATACCTCATTTAATAACCAGGCGGACTAAATCAAATTATAGCCGCGAAAATACGTTGTTGTGATTGGCCCAAATTTCTTAAAACAGTAATGGCCGTTGTTATGATCAGCTGATCTCTTGCCGTTCCTTGTGTCCCACCGGTTCTACGCGTTTCGCCTCAGTTTTTGTGTTTTTAGCCAGTTATTTCCGTTGATAGTGTAATAATCGATTCCTCTCATCCCGCGATTTATTTATTAACATGGATATATACCCGGCACAAGTTTGGTGTCATTTTCGACCCCCAAGAAACGGAAATGGTTGGATTTTGGAGCATAACGCTCGAGGAAGAACAATTCAAAATTATCTTATATAAAACTTTAATATAAGAGGCTTTAAAACCCACTGCCGTCGTATACAAAATTGTCGATTCATTAAGTAAGTGTGGCGCAAGTTATTGCAATATGGAATCAAATTATAAATATACATTATATTTAGGATTGGCTAGAAGTACGGAGTTTCATACAATTAGGGAGTGTACGGAGATTGGGGCAGTAACAAGTCCTAAATGTTTTGAAGGACGTCCAGCGACCGAAGATATCTACAATGAAAGTAGCAAAAATTCTGTGTGCGGAAAATTTTTCTTTAAAAATGAAATCTCTACATTGAATTAAATCAAGAAAGATTGCCTAGAATTAATTTATATGTTGATATAATTGTTGAATGAATGTTATGGATAAACAAATTTGAAATAATTTTATTTTTACCGCCAAAACATTTCTGGTGACTTTTTATAGTGTCGCGTTTAGTCCGCCTGGTTATTAAATGTGGTATAGTAATGGTATTCTGCGGTTCCTGCGTTAAATTATAAATTCGTAGTCGTTTTATTGAGTTTAACTAAAAGCGTTTTTCATTGGATATGAAAATTTGTACAGCTCATTTTTTTGTGTTTGCAGTCTTAAAGTAAGCTGAGAATATAATTTAAACGTAGTTTGCAGGCCCGCAACGAGGGCTAAGGCCAAGGAAACCGACCCGGTTGAGAGTTGCACGTTGTTTTTATTTGACTTGACCATTCTATTCTAAAGTATGTTCATTTAAAAAAAGAACCTCAAGTGTGCCATGATTTTTTTTAAAGGAAAGATGATTGACAGGAGTTCGGGTTTTGGAATCGAGGATGATGGGGACTTGGCTTAGCCAGCTGGGGCAATCAGCCACAACCAATTTATATTAATAATATTCATATTTAAATGAAATGGGGACAAACAATAGACACCCAGGGACCCGTACGGCCATTTTTCGTGTTGAAAAAGTGACCGTCCGGACGGGGACTCGAACCCGCACCAACGGGGTCCAGAGGCCGGACCTCTACCCACTAGACCACCGCGGCCCCTCCATGATTTTTTATTTTTTAAATTTAAGTTGGTAACACATATTGAGGTTATGTTACTTGCGGCAGAGAAGACGTAGGTTCACCTTCCAAAATTCCTTGGGCCGTGTTAATAGCATCCTAAGTACGTACCACTTCCTGGTTTACGGAGATTACTAACTACCCGTTTCATGAAATAATACAACGGATCGTGATAAGGTATTTTTAAATTCATCATAAATAATGAGAACGTTGGGAAATTCTTCCTGAAACTCAGCCAAACGTACGTCGAATGAATACACCTAATTTCCGTTCACTTTAGTCCTATTTCGGAAATAACTTTCAACTAGAAACGTTTTTGCTGGTTGCTGTAAACCATTGTGACCACGGAATAATTGTGACTTGTTTTTTTCTGGTACGGCTGAGGAACAAGAGGTGGTAATACAGATAGGTAGGGTCAGTTGCAGAGACCGCACCTATCTGTATTACCACCTCTTGTTCCTCGACCGTACCAGAAAAAACCCCGCGAACCGTCACTGCTTCGAACGATCTGACGTTTTGTATGTCAATTCCTAACACGTGTGCCAACTTAGATTTCTTAACGTAAAAAATCATGGCACACTTGAGGTTTCTTTTTAATGAACATACGATACATGAATCAACACCGACTGTCACTGGCCTTTTTTCGTATCCTGGCCAATTAGTACATTGCGAGTGTAAGTTAGGACACTTGCCACAGGCGCTTCGTACCCTCGTTACGGCACCGGCAGCGAATTTGAAATTAAACGCAGGTTCGCATTAGTTCGATTATGTAATTAAAATTGAAAACCATAACTTGTAGCGGATGCATTAAATAAATTAAATAAAGACGACATATAGCCTGAATATATGCACGTTCGCTGCCACCGACGCGACGCGCTAGTGCGTCCGACTTTATACGTTTGCATATGTGAAATCCCAATTGTAGTGGCAGCGAACGTGTTAATGTTCAATCTTACCAGCGGCGGCTCGTGTATCTTCGCAGATGAGGCTCAGGTTTGTGATGCCTTAGGATTACGTGCACGCGCCTCTGCTGACGGGTCAGAGGTTCTGCGACGATCAACGGTGGTGAGCAGTCTGGGGTTGAAGGATGGGCACGTGTGTTTGTCTTATTGGAGAAAGTACGGATTGAAGATATACCTGGGTACAAGCCGTTGAAGTGCAAGCTTTGTATGAGGCCATTTGGGTGTCCTAGCAACTTGAACAAGCACGTTCGGTGTGCTGAAGGAGAGGCACCTCAAGGTGCGATTCCTATGACGCGGGCGACGGTCGCGATACACTGCTATCGAGGTGGGCAGACACTTCAGGAACCGGTTCAATGAACCGGTTCTTAGCAAAGAGCGCTCAGGAACCGGTTCGCACAAAAGGAACCACGGTTCCTCTGCTCTTTAATATGTACTGGGCTTTTTCTTCAAGAGTGAAAACCAGACGCGTACCCCTACCTGTAGAAGCGCCCCGGTAAAAGCGGTTCAGTCCACTATCAAGTGAAGTACGAGCTTCATGTGGTTCCTGCTATGAACCGTAGATAACTTCAAGAGGTTTACACCTCGAAACGCATGGAATTTCCGGGGTAACTTCCTGGTATGAACCGCATGAAGTTCTTGCAGGTAGCATTTGGGAACCGCTTGAAGTTATCTGCGGAAACTTATCGCAGAAATTTCATGCGGTTCTCGTGATTTTTTTTTAGTCCAGACTTAAATTTTGACTTAAAGTTTTACATTTTCCTTAAGTCAAAATTTGTTCTTTTTGACACTTGTCACTTCAAGTCAAATTTTGTCTAAATTTACATTTGTAGAGGCTTAACGGGGTTAAGTAAAATTCGTCGTTTTTTGACGTTTGGCGATTTTAAGTTACATTTCGACATTCATTTGAACATGGAGTCCTTTAACTTGAATTTGATTTGGCATATTTTCTAGAGGCTTAACGACTTTAAGTTAAACTTATTCTTTCCTCTTGATTGCTGACTTTAAATCAAATTTACACATTAATTTGGACATATCATATCATCATTTCATATCATTTATTTAGTCACGTAAGCCACCATTTACAAACAATACAGAATTATAATATTTGCGGCGGATGTGATAAAATCTTTTAACTTTAAATTTGACTCTTTTTTCAGAAGGTTTAGATTTTAAATCAAAATTAGTCTTTTTTACTTAACGCTTATTGACTTCAAGTCTAATTTCTACGTTCAGTTGTCATAAAGTCTTTGAACTTTAGTAAACTTGACATTTTTCCAGAGGCTTAACGAGTTTAAATCAAAATTAGTATTACTTTTAACGCTTTTCATTAATTTCTTATAAAGTTTTTTAACTTGAATTAAATTTGACATTGTTTCTAGAAACTCGACTTTAAGTCAAAATTAGTTGTTTTTCTTGAAGTTTGTTGATTTTACGTCGACATTATTTTGCACATAAAGTCTCTTAATTCTATCAAAATTTGACACTTTTTCTAGGGGCTTAAGGGTTTAAGTCAAAATTAATGCTTCTCAACTTTAAGTAAAATTTCGATAGTAAATTGGACATAAAGTCTCTTCACTTTAATTAAATTTGACGTTTTTTCTAGTGGCTTAACGCCTTTAAAATCAAAATTTGTCTTTTGTTGACGCTTATCGACTTTAAGACAAATTTCGACATTACTTTGCACATAAAGTCCCTTCACTTTATTTGAATTTGACATTTTTCTAGAGGCTTAAAGACTTTAAGTCAAAATTAGTCGTTTTTCTTGAGTTGACTTTAAGTCAAATTTCGACATTAATTTGCAGATAAAGTCTTTTAATTCTACCCAAAGAGACTTAAGAGTTAGTCTTTTTTTCTTAACGCTTGTCGAATTTAAGTCAAATTTCGACATTAATTTGGACACACTGTTTTGCCTTTAGTTAAATTTGACATTTTTTAGACGCATAACGACTTTAAGTCAAAATCAGTCTTTTTTCTGTCGACTTTAGGTCAAATTTCTACAATAATTTATCATGAAGTCATTTGAATTTAGTTAAATTTGACATTTATTTAGAGGCTTAACGGCTTTAAGTCAAAATGAGTCTTTTTTCTGTCGACTTTAAGTCAAATTTCTACAATAATTTATCATAGAGTCTTTTGACTTTAGTTAAATTTGACTTTTTTTTAGAAGCTTAACGGCTTTAGGTCAAAATAAGTCTTTTTTCTTTCGACTTCAAGTCAAATTTCTACAATAATTTATCATAAAGTCTTTTGACTTTAGTTAAATTTGACTTTTTTTAGAGGCTTAACGGCTTTAAGTCAAAATGAGTCTTTTTTCTTTTGACTTTAGGTCGAATTTCTACAATAATTTATCATGAAGTCATTTGAATTTAGTTAAATTTGACATTTTTTAGAGGCTTAACGGCTTTAAGTCAAAATGAGTCTTTTTTCTGTCGACTTTATGTCAAACTTCTACAATAATTTATCATAAAGTCTTTTGACTTTAGTTAAATTTGACTTTTTTTAGAGGCTTAACGGCTTAAGGTCAAAATAAGTCTTTTTTTCTTTCGACTTCAAGTCCAATTTTTACAATAATTTATCATAAAGTCTTTTGACTTTAATTAAATTTGACATTTTTTTAGAGGCTTAACGGCTTAATCGACGCGGTTTTTTGGCACTTTGTAATTGTTAAATGTAATTGCAGGAAGGCATTGGGAAAATAAAATATTTGTTTTTGCAATGCCCTTTTTGAGTTACGATTTTTTTAAACACCACTTGTGGATTGATGAGCTGTTAGATATATATATATATATATTTAAATTTTAATGGCTTTTTGGCCGTTTGTGTTTGCTAAATACACCCGCAGAAAGGCACTAAACAAATAAAATTTAAAAATCGCACCTAATTTTAGTAGATGCGCCGAGAAATCTATGGCTGAAATTTTTATTTACGTCGGTAAAATATATTACAGTTGTGGCCACACCATGAATACCCATATTATATATTTTTTAATTAATTGGAAGTCTGCAACTCATTTCTGACAATCTGGTATATAACTATAGAAAAGACCGGTGAACCGCTCCAAGGAACCGGTTCATCCAGTGAGTGAACCGGTTCGGAACCATTCCCGACAGTGAACCGTTTTTCCCATCTCTACACTGCTACAATTAAATTCTTACGACGCCGATGCCTCTGGAGCGGCCGGGGAAGCATGTCCAACAATCACGCCCATCAACCGCGCGTCCGTACTGCTCCGTGAGCAGTTGAGTCGCGGACGCACATGAATCCATTCATGTCGGTATTGCAGGTCGCTCGGCTAAAACACGCGCGGGGAATCAGCATACGGCGTCCGTCCAACGGCGACGGACGCGTTATAGGAATCATACCACCGCGTCCGTCATCTACGATAGTTGCCTGCGACCATCGCTCAGCAATACACTGATACACTTATGAGGCTGATGGCTCTGGAACGTCCGTACTGCTTTGAGAGCAGTCGAGTTGCGGACGCGCACGAATCCATCCATAAATGCGTAGGTACAAAAACGCCTGGTGTCTATCGGCGACAGGCGCGTTATAGGAGTCACACCACCGCGTCCGTCGTTGAGTGTCCGCGTCTCGAATCGCGATTGATGGTTGATAGACTCGCGTCCCTGAACGCTCCAGAGGCTCCATAAGTATATCATTGCAGCAGTGCGACCGCCGCGCCGCCTGCATCCATCGCTCAGCGACGGAAGCGTCATAGGAATCCACCTCAAGACAGAAATGCCGCTCATGCTGCACAGTTTCTTCCGCGGCCTCTTCGCCGAACTTCCGAGCCGCCGCTGAATCTTACAAACACTAAACACAAATAACGACTCCTTTCTTTATTTAATCGATTAATGATTAACTGTTAATTGCATACACAATTAAAATTTGTACATTACAGATAAGGCGAAACGAAAGTTAGAAGAATCATCGTCAGATCTAGAAATGGAAACGGAAATTTGATGCTCGAATTGCAGTTCAAATAAAATCGGAAATTGTATGCCGCCTCTTGTTTCTCTTACTCCTCCTATTCCCGTAAATCTTCAAATCGTAGACCCCGCTCTGCGAGTCGGGCAGGTCCGTCTCGCTCACGAATCCACCCTGCACGCTTTTAATGTCGTCCAATATAATCGTGGTCACTCTGGGATTCCTGTAGACCGGACTGTTCGTGGTCAGACGTTTCTTGGGCGGTTTCTCGTAATACAAGGTCCTGATCTCCTTCTCCTCGATCCGTTCCAGGGTGTCTCCGCTGGCCCTCTTGCGTTCGGCGGTGGGGATTTTCGCGGGTTCCTTGTGGGCGTGGCTGCTGAATATGAGCTTGTTGTCCTCCAAGTTGTCCGGTTGGAAAAAGTGTTTGGGGGTTCTGGGGAGGCAATCGCGGCACAGTTTTGCGATTATCAGGAGGGCGATGGTGAGCAGGAGCAGGCCGGAGATTATTAAGGCGATGTGTCTCTTGTAATTGCCTGCGTGGGGAAGGTTGATTTTTGAAATTAATACTTTTCGTGAAACAAAAGGCGTAATGTGGGCAGTGGCGGATTATGCAATCTGGAGGTTTGAGACGCAACTTGTTTTTGAGGCTGCTGCGGAAAAAAGGCCGCCTCCACACACGTTGGGGGATTCCTCAAGGTCTGGATTACTCAGTCCAATCCTCAAGGATTTCCTGTACATGACAGTACAGTTTTTGTTTAGTTTTAATGTACACGGATTGAATTAACAATGTAAAACCACAGTGTTGTCGGATCATTACTCAAACATGGCCCACAATCAATTTAATAGTTAATTTTAATAATTTACCAGAGTGACATTTAGCTGTATCTTCATCAAACACTCCATAACTTCCGCAGTTGATGTTACCATCGCATAGTAAATCGACGTTTATACACAGAGGACGGTTTGTTACTACGCACTCAATTTCTCCGGAAGAACATCCCTCAGTTTCTACCATTTCTAATGTGACGAAACAATCATTTCAAATTAGACAAACTTTATAAAGAGGACGGTTGCGACTGTTACTACGTGGCAAAAAGCAACAGCAAGAGGAATTATGAAATGGAAACCAACAGATAACAGAAGAAGAGGAAGATGGACAGACGGAAAAGTTTTTTTTCGAAATCCCTTTAGTTTTTGAGTAAACTCGGCTTTTAAATTTGCAGTATAATTTTTCCTTCTTTTTCATCATTTTGACGTTTTAAACGTCACTTTCATCCGAGTATACAAAACGTTCGATGTACATTTAAAATATGATTTCAATTGAAAATAAGACTTTTTTTTTTTTTTTTTTAATAATAATAATAATATATCTTTATTCCTCCATACATAATTACATAGTAACAAAATAATAATTACAGTTTGGTGGACTAGCGTCAAAGAACTTGAAAGCGTAAATATAAATGATACCATCAAGTCGGAGAAAGTAACACGATGGGCACATCACCATTTTTTAAAAGAAATCTGTGCGGTTGAAAATTTTAGCGATAATTATATAACCATGCGACAAATAGATTGAGAACTTATTAATAAACAAATTCAAAAAAACGAAATATTGCCTGAATATATAAATATTCAACCTGTTCGTAACTCTGTAACTTTTGCTTGCAGAGTTACGAACAGGTTGAATATTTATATATTCAGGCTATATTTCGTTTTTTTGAATTTATTTAATACTTTCTGCAACAAGTAAGGTTGTTTCTATTTTATTTATTAATAAATAACTTGCAATTACAAATTTTCGATTTTTTTCTGCAGATTTAAAGATTGGGGTCCCAAGAGATCCCATGCGCCCACTAACGTTAGTTTATTAAACAACTTGCAATTACAAATTTTCGATTTTTTTCTGCAGATTTAAAGATTGGGGTCCTAAGAGATCCCATGCGCCCACTAACGTAAGTTTATAGGCGCCCAGTTAAGGGTTAATATGAGCTACAAATACATTACAATAACTATTCATTATAATAGTCATCACTTCATACTCACTTCTTCCCGAGGTTGCAGTTACTTTCAGCATTTCAGAAGAGTTTCCGCGCACCTTCAGGACTGTCTTGTGACTATCCAAGACACTGGCAAATAAAACTTTACCATCGGGCAAGTCTGACTGTTCGCATGGATTTATTACCTTCCGCTTGTCTGAAATCTTAATCTAAAAATTATTCATCTTCTTGTAATACTTTGGTCTTTGGTATGACCGATGTTTACTCTTATAAATATATCCTAACATTGAGCCAAGTCATCGATAAGGGAATCAAGGAGAGTGGGGGGAAGGTCTACATCTGTTACCGGCGTAAATCAGAAGGGTAGTAAACGATTGGGTTCTGTGACAGAGAGACACGGGTATTAGTAAAAGACAAGGTGACCTTGTGACCGACTTTGGCAACTAAGTACAACACTGCTACTTTCTGGACCGTTTGGGTGGAAAGACTGATTGGGGAGGCACAGGGGTCCCTGGCACGTTTACTAATACCTGTGTCTCTCTGTTACAGAACCCAATTGTTTACTACCCTTCTGAGCTACGCCGGTAACAATTTGGCGACCCACGTTGGGCGCCACTTGTCACGGGAGGGTCGCTGCGCGGGGTGAAAACCTTCCTCGTTGACCTCCAGCTAGCTCTGAGAGTCGGTGGCTACGAAACAGCACAAGAACACACGAGGATGGGGCAGAGGTAAAAATAGTCTGATTGGCGCGATAGCAATCGCTATTATTTACACACCGAGAAAGTTTACAAAAATGTTCAATGATCAAAAATATATACACATAAAAAAAGTCTTAAAAGTTTTAAAAAGTAATGATGCCAATAAAGGATTAATAATAAAAATAATACTCTTATAAATAAAGCATGTTTTCTTTCGTGCCGAACTTTCACGAATCTCTGCTCATCTTATGTAAGATGTGAGCCACAGAATTTTGTTGCTAAGTTGATCATGCCTGAGAGAGAGAGAGTAACATAGCAGTCATGTCTGAGATTAATTCTTTTTTTTTAAATCTAATTTAATTGAACTAACATACCTCATTTATCTCACAGCCAACTCTGAAACAAAATTTTGTGGCTCACACGATATAATTATATGGCTAAGGCGTTTTCTTTCGTAGCCTCTTCCGTGCCGAACTTTCACGAACCCCCACTGACCGGGTTTATAATGTGGAAAATAATTGTATGATTACCGTTATAAAACTATTCTTGCAGAATCCAACCCATTCCACGTCCGTGGCCGCTTCCACGACGATGATTTGCACCGTGGTGTTGTCCATCTTGTTCGTGTACACGTTGACAGTGCAATTTTTGTTAAAATTTCCAATGTACACCGAAAGACCGTCAGCGTGACCCATTCCCCGGGTTAGGAAGTAATTCACCTTTAAATTATTACTGCAATCTCCGCTTAAATCTGAAGGACATACGAGGTTTGTATAAAAGGTATCGGTAACATTTTTTTTCCGGATGTGACCGCACGTCGGAGCGCGCTCGCACCGCGCATGTTTGATGGTGGAGGATGTGACCTTCGAGACACGCCAAACGCCTGTTAGTTCAAAGGGGGATGTTGACCCAAGGAACCAACATATATAAGTCAATTACGTTATTGACTATGTTTACTTTTATGAATTGCGAGACTTCATTGAGAGACAGGTTGAGCGTTAGCAGGATGCTTATTCTTTTATTGTAAAAATACAGAATTAGCGTGTATTTCACAAGTAAATGTTCTCAATCTATATTTTGTTTTTCTTCTTCTCTATAGTAACCGAATTTCCTCACGGCTACCCGTGATCCTCGTTTTCCGTTTTCCTATTTCCCGGTCCAGGCAGTCACCCCACGCCCGTGGTCTGCTAGGCCGTGTTTTTAGTGAACCCCTGTCGAGTGACTCGCTGCTAGCATAAAATGCAGCAAACAACGGTACACCATCAAATGGGGAAATCGGGTACGAAGACGTTGGGCATGATTCGTCAAATGTTCAAGGGTGAAAGCATGTCACAAACTGCAGTTTTTAAGTGGCACAAGCTCTCCAAAGATGGCCGTGAGAGAGTGGAGGACGAGCCCAGCGCTGAACCTCGGGGACCGACGGCAACGTGCAACGTGTGCGTGAAGTGCTGAATTCAGACCGTCGGTTAAGTGTGCGCATGGCAGAGTCTTACAAGAAAAATTGTTTCATATCTTAATTTTAAGTAATTTTTACGACCACTAACCGCAGACTGAAATAAAACGGTTCGGTCCGTGAACCCGGAACGACCAGAAGACCGCGACGCTTCTAGTTTTATGACAATTTATTGAAGGCCAGCCTTTATCTACAGATTAGCAAAATTAGCATATTGAATGTTCAAATATGTCTGGGTGGACTCTAGCCTTGATGAGATGACAGTGCACAGCGTCATAACTGAAAATTTGGCGATGCGCTAAATTCGTCCCGAAGGTCTTGATGGAGAACCAAAAGCAGAGGCGAGTGTCTGCTTGCGAAGACCTTCTGCAGCGCGTTGAAGACGACCTCGGCTTTTTGCACAATGTTATCTCGGAAGATGAAACTTGGATATTTGAATACGACTCGAAAATCTTCTCGGCATCACCTCGTTCAAAAAAGCCAGAGTGAAAGTCATGCTCATCGTTTAGATATATGAGAGTACAAAACCACTTGTACCGTTTTTTTTAGCCCACTGTATATTTTGACATTATAAATGATCCATTTTTCATGTATTTATGTAGAGCAATAATAATTTAGACATTTATAACTTTTACAATCTGACGGTTGTTCATAAAATACGTAACGCTTCTTTGACGCCAAGAGGGTGGTCCACTACGAATTTGTACCTAAGGGGACTTTTAGCTAGAAGTAAGACTAATGCCGCGTTTACACGATGCCAATCGAATTGGGCAAGTTGCTTGAATGTCTGAGGCCAGTCCAATTGAATGAGAACTTGTTCACACGGTGAAACTATTGCCACGGCAGTTGGTGACGAAAAATGGTGGAGTCTGTTGTGTAGCAGTCTCGACTGACTAAGGCTCGTTTCACACATGCACGGTGACCGTACAAACGGCGCTGTTTAAACGGTGCCGTTCCATTGTGATGTTTTTTCACACATTACCGGTTTTGTTTTCTTGTTAGTTTGAATTTTTCAGTCTTGAGCGTCGATAATATTATTTAGACACTTTGGAATATTAGTTTATAGTGAGTATGGATCGTAGACGTGTTATAGCTATGATAATATTATACAGACGCATGAAAAGGAAAAAAAGGAACAGAATTATGTGGGTTCATCCTATAAATATGGGAAGAAAAAAGTTTGGAGCGTTTTATATACTTTTTGGGCAGCTTAGAGAAGACGCAAAAAAGTTTTTCAACTATTTTAGGATGTCAATGTCCAGTTTTGACGAACTACATCAACGACTGAAGGAATATCTTCAGAGGAAAGACACTTTTAAGCGAGAGTGCATACAACCTATCGAAATGCTAGCTGTTACAATTAGGTAAGTAAAACAAGAACTTTTAATTTTATCAAATATTTATTTTATAGTCATATTTCACACATTTTTCATTTATATACCTGGAACATGGAGTCTAAAAAATATTTTATTTTTTATTATTTGACATAAACATATTTTCATAAGAAAAATCAATTGACTCTTGAGAAGAATGACTATCCACAGAAAATGGTGAAACATCTTCACCCACGGCTTCGTAATATCGACGAATTGGATGTTCATTTGAAGTTGATCGAACGGGTTGCAATGTATCAACTGGATTGTTCGGCATAGAGCTAAATGTTTGCTGGCTCTTCAGCAGTGCTGAACTCGTAGTTGAATAGGAATGAGTTATATTCGGATAGGAATTATCCATGTTCAGATAGAGATTACTTCTAGTTGTAGTTATTGGCTGTTGACTGAAATTAACTTGAGTCTGAGCAATGTGTTTACTGTAGGGAATCATCTTCTTTCGTTGTTTGATAGATGTTATTGTTTGCAATACAACGGTCTGAAATTCCAATATATCTTCCTCGTCGAAAGAGTTTAATGAAGGAATTATGCCTTTAAAAAAGAACAAATGACGATCAGGTTTTTCATTTGTTTCTTTTAGAGCTTTGATCATTTCTAATTCAACATGGTCCATCTTGCGCTTTTTAGGTGCTACTGTTTTAGTAACCTTGGTGTTTACAACATTATCTTCAGCTATAATAGTTTCTTGAAGATTTTCCACTGTTTGTTCCTCTTCATCTGATGTATCTGGCTGAGCAGTATTTGCTGCTAAACTATTTTCTGTTTCACGCTCACTCAACACTTTATTTAAAAATTTCAACTGCTCATTATAAATGTATGTTTTTATAGTTGACGCCCCAGCCCCTGATCTTGAAGCGCTCTTTTGTTTTTTCATGGATTTTTTGAAAGCATCCCTGACGTTAGTCCATTTCTTCATGACCTTTCTACCTGTAAAAAAGTGAAAGACATTAATGATTCATTTATTATAAAATTATAAAGGTAGTTTAAGTATTGAATATACTTAAATATATCTGAACTATATCAAACTTATAACAATTATTATTACTATTTTTTTATTTTCAGATATTTAGCAAGCGGATGTACTTTCACAGATATACATTATAGCTATCGACTCGGAATATCTACAATTAGTAATATTGTGAGAAGAGTATGTAGATGTATTTGGTCTGTTTTGCAAGTGGAATGTATATCTAAACCTACTAAAGAGAACTGGGAGATGATTGCTTCGAAATTTGAAAATAGGGCGAATTTTCCGCACTGCATAGGAGCAGTCGACGGAAAACACATTCGAATAATCAACCCGCTTGGCTCAATGTATTTCAATTACAAAGGATATTCTTCTATTGTTTTGATGGCAGTTGCAGACTCAGATTACCGATTTACCTATGTTGACATTGGATCATATGGAAAAGATTGCGATTCTAACATTTTCAAGGAATCCTCTTTATGGACATCAATTATAAATGGACACATACAATTGCCCGAAGAAAAATGTCTTCGAGGAGCAACAAATCCTAAAGTTCCCTATTTTCTCGTGGGGGATGAAGCATTTGCTTTGCACAAACACCTACTTCGACCTTATGGTGGACATAATTTGACAGTCAAAAAAAGGGTTTTCAATTACCGTCTATCGAGAGCTCGAAGATATATAGAATGCACGTTTGGAATACTAAGTAATAAATGGAGAATTTTTCACCGTCCTCTAAACTTGGATCCTGACTTTGCCGTAGACATAGTCAAAGCTTGTGTTGTTTTACACAACTTTGTTAGGGACAGGGATGGCTTTGAAGTAGAAGATACATTAACAATAACGGGACTCCTTGGTCTGTCTGGAGGAGGAACAGTACGAGGGGGATTATCAGCCAACAATGTTAGAAATATTGTAGCTGATTACTTTTTAACTGATACAGGTTCCGTAAAATGGCAACTTTCTAAAATTTGATAGAATTTATGTTATTAAATTTTGTACTTACCAAAGCTGTTTTTTTCCGTGGTCTCCAACTCTTCAAAATCCGGTCTCAATTCTAAAAATATTTCCTTCCAGGCATTTCTTGTTTCGTTTCGGTCTTTATACGTATCTCTGGTTTTGTCCCAGATTACGGGCCTTTGTTCCACTAACGATATAAGATTATCCATGTCCACATCCGCATTTTCCATTTTTAACACTAATGTGTACAGACACTCACAAAATAAAACTGCACACCAATGTAAAAGAGCAAGAAACGTTAACAAACCTGCTGTAAAATACGGCAAGTGTGAAAGCTTCCAAGCAATTCAGTACAAGACTGAACAGGTCGCGCCGTTCAAACGGTAACGGTAGCCGTGAAATCCAGTGGGAAGCCACGGCGACATCACGGTAAAGATTTGCCGTATCCACGGCTACGGTGCGTGTGAAAGCATTCATTATACTCTGCATCCCCTGGCCGTGTAAACGCCGCCGTTTGGACGGTCACCGTGCATGTGTGAAACAAGCCCAAGGGAAACCGGCCCAAAACGAGAGATCTACTGCCCTACAACGTTCACACGGCGCCAATTGTCTAGACAACTGTCTTGATAGAGTGGTTTTGAGCGTCACTGCGCCCAGCCAATTGTCCTCTGTCTACTCCTGGAGACAATCGAATTTCAGGACAACTGGCAGGGCAGTTGGCACGCCAATTGGCAAGAGGTGTTTACACGTAGCCAATAATTTTATGCCAGTAAATTGTCCTCTGACAATTGTCTACCCAATTGGCATCGTGTAAACCCGGCATAAAGAGAAGGGTCAACCGGGTGAGGCCAACCATCGCTAGAAATTGGAAATTGCATCACGACAATGCACCTGCTCCAAGGTCACCAACTACCTGACGATAAAACGGCATCGCGAGGATTCCCCAACCTCCCTTACAATCCCGATTTGGCACCAGCAGACTATTTCCTACTCCCAAAAGTGAAATCCTCCATCAAAGGACACCACCATGGGACCATAAGTGCCGTCAAAGAAGGCTGCACGCGTATCCTTAAGGACGTTCCAGAATCCGCCTATCAGGGAGCCTCCGAGTCGTGGAAAAGTCACTGGCAAAAAAAGTTGTTTTTTCTTTTAAGAGGGAGATATTTTATGGACGCCCCTATAGTGGGGCAATGTTGGTTCCTCCCCCTGAAGGGCGGGAGTATACCAACTAAAAACTCTCCTCCGAGTAGAGGGATATGAGACCGAACCTTGACCATGGTCAACCGCAGGGAGACAAAAAAAGTGTGTCGACACTCGAGGGACGCACTTTGAAGACTTTTAAGATTTTGTAGCAATATCTCAAAAAATCTATTATTCAGAAAATTCTATACAAACCCTGTATGTTTACAAGTAATGGTTATCTGCATTCTATATAAAAAAAAAAGTTAAATTCAGTAACTGGCGACACCTCAAGAGATGGCGCCGCACTTAGAGAGTAGAGTTGTACGAAGCACTCAAGCTCAGCAGCGGCTTGTGGATTTCCGTAGGTGAGACAAAGACAAAGATGCCGCTCGTGCTGCACTACTTACTCCAATTACTTCCACTGAAGTTTTGGTCAAATTTTTTTCCGTTGCCTCACCGCCGAACATCCACGAGCCGCCGCTGCTTAAGATTCAATTGACTGGGGGATTTGTTCTGCGTTCTCACGCATTCTCACTCTGCGCAAATTTTACCCCCGCACGTCTCGAGTGCTCGGTAATACTGTACGTTTGTCAGTTTAGCCTGTTAAAATCATGTCTCCTATCTTCTAAATGGAATCCAAGCCTAGAAGGGCATAACGGTCACTCTGTAATTAATTATCACCATCATAGTTACAGGTCGGCATAAACATAACTTGCCGTTGCGCAGTGGCAAAATATTGGGCGCTCTCGATAGATTTTGTCAACAGTTCGTCTCTCCTTGATATATTATCTACTATGGTTTGATCAGTGGATCTTTGCGTGTGCATCATTGCTGAAGACGGAGTTTTGTCGCCTCGGACGACATACGTACACACATTATTGCACCTAATTCAAGTTACCGTAGAGAGAGTGATCGCACGAAAATTTTGTCGGAGCTGGGTGACGTGCATGCAAAGATCGATTGATAAAGTATTATTGATTATATTACTGTTCATTTTTATGGTGGCGTCTCAGTGTGGCTAGCAGAATTAGACATTGGTCAGGACCGTGCAACTCTACCGCACTAATAGAATTCAACCCACTGAGTGAATGCACCTATTTTAATTGCGACCTCTACTACCCTGGCCCCGCCATGAGTTATACGAGTAGCCGCCACTGATTATATAAATTAGGCTACTGACTTGAATAAATTAGGCTACGGTGAAACAGATGAACACTCCAAAAACCCAATATTTTTCAAAAATCTTCATATGAATAAATTGATATCAATTAGGATACGGTGAAACAAAAACTGTTCATCCGAATAAATTCAGTGCAAATGTGTACGAAGCATGAAATTTTAATTTCATGCAAGTTTCAACCTTTTGGAACAGATTAATAATTTCCTCTTAACCTGCCCGTAACACCACACGAAACCCTTGGGTTCCCCCCTCACAAACATCGCCAATAAGACCTTGTTTGGAGTTTCGCATATTTAAATGTATACATATTAATTAATGGCCGGAAACAGCTGATAGAGAAATTTGAAATTTACCCATGGGACGGCGGCCGAGACACGAGCTACCGACGACGGTGGCGAGCAGGAAAACGAGAAGCCTTTCCATTTAAAAAAAACGGAAAATGAGAGTGTCTCCGAAAAAAAACGGCAATAAACATGTGCGAATTGGGTCAGAGAAAACCCGCGTGGAGGTTAAGTTAATGGCATTGATCCCGTCCGACACCGGCGTGAAGTCAGCCGAGGAATTGCATAACTGAAACAGCTACAATTGGTAATGGGAAAATTAACAAATAAAATTTTTACCTCTCTTTGAAATTAATCACCGCCCGCAATCGGGTTTTTGAGTGCGATTTTTGAAGTTTTTCGGGGTTGAATTTCCGAACGTTTCGCGCCTCGCTTGTTTTTCCATAGATGGTGCTACGTTTCGCCGCGGGTAATCGCTTGTTTTTCCCCGCGAGCTTTTGTTTAACCACCGATTCTGCTGTTTTTCCCGCGTTGGTGTTGTTTTTCCCCGCTTTAAAGGGCGCGAATGAGTTTCGCGAATTGGAAATTGCGGAACGCGCCGACGCGGGCGCCCCCTATACGCTGCGCGGTCGGCGAATCGTGGTCCGTCAATCCGTGTGTGTTTCAGTGTGGTTCATCTGTGTATCTGTACGTGTGTCATGGCTGCTCACAATGGAAACGATTCCAGTTGAACCGGACCGAGGGATCGCCTGTTTGGAGGATCGCGAGACGCCCGAGGAGTGAGCAAAGAGTAAGTGGGCCGCGCCCCCGCCTTCCGGCCGCCGCCGCCGCCGCGGCTCTCCGAAACGCGCACACAACTTCCTTCCTGCACAAAGACCCCTTGTTGTTATTTATTTACTCTCGCCGGCGGTCCGGTTGCCCCCGTCTCGGGCGCGTCTGTGGGGGACACGCACGGGGTTCCACCCCGCACCCGACCCTCCACACTCTGATTCATAATAATGTCAGGATAGGTTAGTCTGATGACTATATATTCTTTAAATAAGTACCGCACTAGCAGTTGAAAAGTACATTTCGGGTGTCAGAAATAGAATGACAGTCGTACCCCCGGTTGTGTGTTGCATCAGCTGTTTCGGGTGTGCAGGGGATCGACAAAGAATGGTGAAGATTGAGCGGGTGGGTGTTACACAATGTGATTCATGTTAAACTGATAATCAAAGCTCGATTTCTTCATGGTTCTATTTGTGGTGCAGTTATTACTAAATGTGATGTCATTTTAAACAGAGTAGATTTACAGTATTGACACCCTCTCAATCGTTAGGTTATTACATTCCTGATAATCTGTATTCACAGATGATGCGCATTAATAGTGAGAACCCAATTCGCAGTTTGTTGTTACTGGTGGAGAACAATAATTCATTTTACAGCATTACCACCCGAGGGTAAAGTTTGCACAAAGTGAGAAAGTATTTGGAGAACGCGACAATTGAATTTAAGATGGTCACTGAGCAGCACGCCTCGGGAGTTTGGTACAACTTTTAATCTCTTCTGCAGTGCCGTGTTATAATTGCAATTCATGGCCTACTGGTCATCTTAAACCCATAAGGTGACCAGAATGTTAACGACGGTTATAAGATTGAAGTTTTTGAAGATAAAATTTCAATTACAAAGATGGTCCTAACCTTACTCCTCAATTAGTAATCAAAACACTTAATACAGATGTAAGTATACAGTGAGATCAGAAAGTCGAAAATAGTTGGCAGCACATTTTCCAAAAATCCCTATATTAATTCAAGTAAAATTAAATTGGCTGTCTGGAATTCCCCAACGCAGTGCAGTGTACATTTTGTTAATTTTGACAGCTTGTGATTTTTTAAGGTTACCCGTTTTAAAAATGGTTTGTTTTTATCTGCCCATTTTAAACATTAGCAGTTATTTATAAACCGATTATTACCATGAACAATACATTTAGGATTCAATCTAGCTGTTTTATTTAAATTTCAGGTTTTTCCATGCCGAAATTCCCATTCTTAGTGACGCCATTGAACTTCTGTTAGCTAGGTTATGTTTTAAGGGCTGCCAACTATTTTCGAGTTTTTGATCTCCATATACTTGTAGATTAGACTTTTTCTGACAGAAATCCCACTAGGTTGCCGAACAACTCTCGCCACAAAAAGTAGTACTTCATTTATTACGAAAATCACACTCAAAATTTCTAGCAGCTGTCAAAATAAATCTTGAATTCCTAGAGCATTTTTTTAGAATTTTTGGTCATCATAGTTTGCTTTTTAACAAAGTTTGGATAATTTTCTTTTAACAATTGTAGAGACACGTTATTTAGGATTGATTGTCAAAATTTCTAGCATCTATCAAAATACCTGTTAAATTCCCAGATGTTTTTCTGAAATTTTTGGTCATCAAAATTTGCTTTTTATCGCAACAACTTTTGTTACTGGAAATTTCGGATAATTTTCTTTCAGCAATTAGCTGTCAAACCGTCTGGTATCTGTCAAAATAAATGTTGTATTCCCAGAGTATTTTCTAGAATTTTTGGTCATCATAGTTTGCTTTTTTTTATCAAAGTTTGGATAAATTTATTTTAACAATTGTAGAGACACGTTATTTAGGATTGGTTGTCAAAATTTATAGCATCTGTCAAAATAAATGTTGAATTCCCAAAGCATTTTCTAGAATTATTGGTCGTGAAAATTTGCTGTTTTACGTAACAACTTTTGTTACTGCGAAGTTTGGATAATTTTCTTTCAGTAACTGTAATTCAGGATTAAGTTGTCAAAATTTCTAGCATCTGTCAAAATACATGTCGAATTTTCTAGTATTTTTAGTCATCAACATTTTCGTTTTGTCGCAACAACTTTTGCTACTGCAAAGTTTGGATCATTTTCTTTCAACAATTGTAAGGACACACTATAGAGAATTAAGTTGTCAAAATTTCTGGTATCTGTCAAAATGAATGTTGTATTCCCAGAGTATTTTCTAGAATTTTTGATTGTCAAAATTTGCTTCTTAGCGCAACAACTTTTGTTACTGCAAAGTTCGGATAATATTCTTTCAGCAATTGTAGAGACACATTAGTCAGGATTAGCTGTTATAATTTCCAGAATCTGTCAAAATACATGTTGAATTCCCATAGCATTTTGTAGAATTTTTGGTCATCATAATTTGCTTTTTATCAAAGTTTGGATAATTTTCTATCAAAAATTGTAGAGGCACGCTATTTAGGATTAAGTTGTCAAAATTTCTAGCATCTGTCAAAATATATTTTTAATTCCTATTGCATTTTCTGGAATTTTTGATCGTCAAAATTATTTTCAACAATTGTAGAGACCCGTTGTTCAAGATTAAGTTGTCAAAATTTCTTGTATCTGTCAAAATAAATGTTGAACTCCCAGAGCAATTTATGGAATTTTTGATTGTCAAAATTTGCTTCTGGCGCTTTTGTTACTGCAAAGTTCGGATTAATTTCTTTCAGCAATTCTAGAGACATGTTATTCAGCATTAAGCTGTCAAAATGTCTAGCATCTGTCAAAATACATTTTGAATTCCCAGAACAATAACAATCAATAATGTGTCTATTGACGACGACGACATTGGATGTGTACCGGTACCAACTTAACTTGCTGCAAAATTACATTTTTCTCATAGCCGTGTTGGTACTTTTTATTTTCTAGTGTTTGTCACTAAAGATGTTAAAAAGGTCTAATCTAGAGAGTAGATATGGTATATGTGGTTTGATCAATTGATCTTTCCATGTGCATCATTACCGAAGACCGAGTTTTCTCGCCTTGGATGAGATACGTACACACACGATTGCTTCTAATTGAACTTACGTAGAGAGAGGGTAGGGTAAACGCATGCAAATGTTGTCGGAGCTGGGTTCAGCTATCTATGATGTGCATGCAAAGATCCATTGATCAAAGTATATCTGTGAACGAATCAAGTGAAGTCGGACTCATCTGTAATTACCTAAACACAAAAATTATAAAAATAGCATATTGTTTTATTAAGAGTAGAAAACAGGTGAAACGGTAATTAAACAACATCGCTGCTTGAAAAAGCATACATAACCTCAACAATTTGCTACATCCATTTTGCCGTTTTGCAAACAACTTATCACCGCTAGTTTGTTCCTTATCATCAGTTCTGCATTGTTCTAGAGCTTTCCATGCGTTTCATTGTCTTGAGATACTTTTTGTGCCGCACGTACTATCAGCAATAAAACTGATTAAAAAGTAGACTCTCGGGTTACGTGTCATCTGAAATACTTTTCGTGCTGCCCGTAACACTATCAGTAATAAAACTGATTAAAAAATGGACTCTCTGGTTACGCGTGATTTATCAAAACATACTTCTCATATTTCAAATCTTGCAGTAAACAGTATTACATCATGTTTCCTTTAGTTGGGGTTTGGGCATTAAACCAAAGTTTTGGTTACATTTGTGTTGTCCGTTAAGCCAATTACTAGAAAACATAAACAAACATCGTAAAGAATAGTAGGGAAATCATTAATTTAGAATTTTCGTTATTTAACCTCCAAAATTACGACAGAGCTTGAGACGGAGCAACTCCCAACCTGATTCAAGACAAAAATATTATAGCGAGTAAAAAAAAGCCAATAAAGGTTGTTTTTTTTTTATTATAGCGAGTATACTCGTCACGAAGAAATGGCAATATGACAAGTACATGCTCGACATAACACAAAATATTGCCAATTTGTTAATGACGAGTATACTCGTCACACAGCTAACTGATTAAAAAGATTATAAAACTTCCAACTTCTGTATTTTATAGATTAATTAAAATTTACTAAATTGTAGATTTCAAGAAAGAAATAAGTTATTTTTTATGCTTTTATTCGTTAATAAAATAATGGCACACCTCAGGTGTGCCATGTTTTTTTATTTAAAAAAATTTAAGTTGGTAACACAAATTGAGGTTACGTTACTTGCGGCATGTTCCTACCGACAAATTAATTTGCTGGGATAAATGACGCAGAGAAGACGTATATTACCTATAAAAGTCTTGTTTGTGTTGCAGCCTAACCTAGAGAACCTGCGTTTCATTTTCGCATTGGAGCTTTTCAATTATACTATATATTGTGTGAGCCACAAAATTTTGTTTCAGAGTTGGCTGTGAGATAAATGAGGTATGTCGCATATTATTACGGCATTAGTTCAATTGAATTAGATTTAAAAAAATGAATTAATCTCAGACATGTTTCTCTCTCTCTGGCATGGCCAACTCGGAAACAAAATTCTGTGGCTCACTCCTTATAATAATAATAATTAGATGCTGGAGTGAAGTAACAGTCGTCCTTGATGGGGAAATAGTAACAAATTTTCAAAGAAAATCCTCGATATCAAGGAATCCGATCAAAAAGGGCAGTTCATTATAATTGTAGCTTTCCCTGATGAAGCAAATAAAGATTTGCAAAAGCTTGGTTCATGATAAATACATGACTTATAATTACTAGCCTTTTTTGGTTGGATTCCCTGATACGAGGATTTTTCTTCAAAACTTTGTAAATAATAATAACTTTATTTAGCTATATGAAAATGATGGAAAATACATATAACCAGAAATGGATGGTTTTGCCTTCAAGAAGTACATCTTCCATTATGGGTATATACACAAAAAAACGAAAAAGTTAAAAAATGTAATATAGATGGTTTTGCCGTGGTAGCCACGATATTATGTATAAAATAAAATAACAGTATATACATTTACAGTAATTCTATAATATCTATAATAATACTTATTTTCTTAATCATCATTAACAGCAATTTGATATTTTGATGTTGACACCTGTCATGTTTTAAGTACTGTCAATCGTGACAACGAAAATTTCACCGAAAATCGTTTAATAATGAGCAAAAATTGCACAACAGTGGTTCAAGTGCCATAGTTTGAGAAACCCTTCCCTATTATCTTTTTTCTATATTATAACTCATGTTAATCGCAATTAGCGTTCCCTAACAAAAATTCTGACTAATTGCTGCCAATTTTCCAAACTAAAATAGGTGGCTTTGCCTTTGAAAATTATGATCCTATCTGCACCAAAAACACAAATTTTCAATTAAGAAACAAAATTCACACCACAAGCAGTAAACATTCGTAATTTCCAGGTACTCTTCCCCTTCCAAATATAAGCACCGCCTTGCCCGATTATGGCAACGGTAATCCAGAAGAATGGAATAAAATCCCTCTCGAACGGCAACGGGCTGGTCCACCAGGACATCGCCAACCTGACGGGCTACACGGAGGTCGTGAACTCGTGCGCCGAGCTGCAGCAGATCCCCCAGGCCGAGGAGGAGGTGGTGGTGGTGGAGGAGCAGCAGCAGCAGCAGCAGCAACAGCAACCGACCGGCGACGAGCCGGAAATAGACATCGTCATAAACAATGTGGTGTGCAGTTTTAGTGTGCGGTGTCATCTGAACTTGCGCGAGATCGCGCTGAACGGCACGAACGTGGAGTACCGCAAGGAGCACGGCATGATCACGATGAAGATCAGGCGGCCCTACACCACGGCGAGCATCTGGTCGTCGGGCAAAGTGACTTGTACGGGCGCCACCAGTGAGGTGCAGGCCAAGATCGCGGCCAGGCGGTTCGCGCGCTGCCTCCAGAAGTTGGGCTTTCGCGTGCGGTTTAACAATTACAGGGTGGTTAATGTGTTAGGGACATGCTGCATGCCCTTCGGTATTAAGATTAATCTGTTCTCCACGAGGCACAAAGAGGCGGAGTAAGTGTGTTTTTTTTTTTTAATTCGCATCCGTCGACCCTCTCGGCGCAGGCGAACTTGTACTCATCCGTTCCTTCCGTTTTGTTCTGTTTGTGTTTGCAGGTACGAACCTGAACTGCACCCTGGTGTCACGTACAAACTGAAACAACCCAAAGCCACCCTCAAAATATTCTCTACCGGCAGTATAACAGTTACAGGTTAGTCCTATTGACCATTCCTCGATCTCGGAAGTTATGTTTAATGCATTTGTACAATTTTAAGCTATGAAAACTTTGAATAAAATATAAAAAAAGGGTGGGGTCAATGGAATTGTTCTAAATTCAAAGATTCTCAGTGCAGAGATGGGCGAAATATTTTTTTTTTTTTTAATCGACTGACAAGACTCGATTCTTGAATCTGTTGAAAGATTAAAAAGTAGGTCTGGAAAAAATGAGCAAAAAAGAAGGTCTTCATGACTCATTTCACGGAGTCGATTCGCTCATGTGTTGATCACTGTGAAATCCTGTGATATAATACATGGTGTACTTATTATCGAGAATGTTTTATGATTATTAAAGGCACCATGGATTATATTTAGGAGGAGATACAACTCATCTGTCACGTGGTATTATGTACAATCAACTACCAAAATTTAACCCAAGTGGACCAATAGCATCATTATTTCAGCGACAATACAACGCAAAAATCACGTGATCTGATGTGCGCCAATCAACTGCTTGAATCGCAGTACACTCGTCACCTGTCACATAACCTAATTCAGTCGTGCGCATATTTTGTTTCATACAATGTGCAATGCGCACCAATCAACTGCCCGAATTGACGAACAGAAGTCACCTGTCACATAACCTAATTCAGTCGCGCGCTTGTTTTGTTTCCTCTATGGAATATGCAAAATAAAACACAATTGATTTGAAATAGAAAAGAAAACTAATTCAGTTTCTGCAATGAAATAATCTTCCTGCGTGAACACCTGCATGTATTATCATTAAATACATTAAGAAAGTAAACATATTATCAGTATGCCAATGCTTCCATTTGTCGTGATAAATATTCATTAATTGGAATTAATAAACACAACAAAAAGAAAACAACCGTGCTGAGTTGTCATTACACCTGATAAGCAGCGAACCATTACTCGCAAAACGACTCATTCTGTATGAAGAAATGCTGATATTTAAAATTGATAATTTGATGTGTTTGTGCGCGCATGCATCATCCATTAACCATCACACTTTATACACACACACAAAATATTTTGTTTAGAGTGTACATTCTCACAATTGTTACATTGGAATTTTAATTGGTGCATTTAAACTAAAAAAAAAAAAACTGCGACACACATTAGGCCATTCCAAAGATCCTCTTTTTTTTTATTGTGTATTAAATGTAACAGTTTGTTTCTAATAATTAAGTTGCCTACATAATTAAGTAATGAAATAATTAATCGAGATTCTGAACAATTAAAATCGGAAGATGAATTAAATTATGATATCGTTTAATTACATTAAAATCTACAAGGGCCGCGGTGGTCTAATGGACGTAGGTCCTTTATTCACTTATAAATGATTAAATGGTATAAATCGGTCTCGGCTGAAAATCCCAGCCGGTCTAATTTTCTGTAATATAAAAAAGTAAAACGAACCCAGGGGACAGTACTGATAACGCACTCTGGAAGGGTAGGGGCTAAAAAAATTACAAATCAAGGCTCGTTCTGCCCCCAACATACCCTAAAAGTTTCAACACTCCAATTTCAATAGAAAACAATACGTCCTTGAAAGTTTGCCCGATTTGCAATTTCTCGCATCATCCAATTCGATTTTACAGTGTCGCCATTTTGTTTCCAGCTGGGGAACATCGATTATTTTCTAGTATGTCAAAAATACATTATTTTTGAGTGGATTTGAAAATTTTGAAGCAAATTCCGCGAGCGATAATTTTTTTAAAAATCTTTCTACAGTGAGATGCAATTTCTCGCGTCATCCAATTAGAATTTTGAGTGTCTCCATTTTGTTTCCAGGTGAGATAAATTGATTGTTTTGCAGTGTATCAGAAATACATTATTTCTGAGTAGATTTAAAAATTCTTAAGCCAATTCTGCAAGTGAAAATTAAAACTAAAAAAAATTCAACCCTGAGATGCAATTTCTCGCATCAACCAATTCGAGTTTTGAGTGTCGCCATTTTGTTTCAAGGTGAGGCAGATCGAATGTTTTCCAGTATGTCAAAAATCCATTATTTCTGAGTTGATTTGAAAATTTTGAAGCATTATTTTTTATTTAATTTTAATTTTAAAATTAAACCAAAGATTTCACATAAAATATTTTTCTATTTCCAAAAATTAATTTGTAGGTTAATATACTTAATTGGGCAGAAAGACTGATGGTCGACAGCCCAGACCGATTAACACATTTTTAAAATCCATGTTCATTTTGTATTTGTATAAATTAATTGTCTGAATAACACATTTTGACATTAAAATCATCAAAATCAGACAACGCGTTCAGCAATTTAACATATTTAAAAAACACGATTTTCTTGTCATTAGACTTCAAAAATTTTGTCAATTTTCTACGATTTGAGAAAATTGGTTATTGAATATTTTTTTTTTTGTAAATTTTAGCACCGAGTGTATTAGACGTGCAGGCGGCAATCGAATACATCTTCCCGCTGGTGTACGAGTACAGGAAGGAGATGTCGACGGAGGAGCTGCAGGCGCTGAAGAAGAGAAAAATGAACAACGGCGACGAGCTGAGCTACTACGACAGCGAGGCGGGCGACGACTACGAGCCCCCTTTGAAATAGAAAGGGGGAGCGGCGCCGTGGCGCGGGTTAGTGTACGTTTTTGGTGCCACTGCCATCTCTCTCTCTCCGTTAGTGTATGTGTGTGACCAAACTAGTGATCGAAAGCAATCAGTGACTTTTTATTTTATCCTATAAAAAAAAAGGTTTCTTTTTTTCCTTTGTTGAGTTTATGGTAATTTTCTCTGCGTCCCCCGGACTTCGAGATAGTTAATTTATTGCTATTATTATACAACTGATGCGCAGGTTGGCGGCGCGCACATCAATAGTTTAATCGAATATTGCGTTTTAAAGGCGCCCCCTTGTTTTTTTTTGTAGATATTTATGCTGTAAATTTTTCGTTTAATATTTTTACCAAAGTTAATTGATTTCATGTGATTCTTATGTATGCAGTTAGGGAACAATATTTAGTAAGGCGAGGAGTTGTTTGTTTAGTGAAAATGGTGAGTTTGAACGGACGTCGATTACCTTTCATGTATTTATTAGTGAACGAGTTGCGCTTGAACTCTCTCTCTCTCTCTCTTTGTCTTTAAAGGCTGGCCATAAACTCAATTTACACGCTTACGGATATTTTATACTTTCTATAATATTTATATTTATTTATTAAGGGAGTCTATAATGAATGGATAAAGTCCTCATTTTATTTTTGTTCAATAATAGCTGTGTAGACTGAACTGACTGATTTAGATCGTTGTTTTATTTGTTATTTTTTTTTCATTACGTACGAATCATGCCCGTGTGCGATCCGCTATAATTTTTTTTTATATATAGGCGTATTATATATGAATATATGTACATTTTAATGATTAACTCGGGAATGTTCTAATAACCGCTGCAGATTTTTCGACGATGTAATTTATTTGTACATATTTTCCCTCCCTGAGTTGTACGGATTCAAAATGAACGAGACGATAGATCTTCCCATCGTGCTGCCTTTTAAAAGGGATGGGGGTTCAATTGTGAAATGATTTAATCGTGCGTATATTATGCAAAATACATAATTTCACAACTAAACCCCGATCCAGTAGTAAAAACCAATTAAATGATATTCAATTCCCAAACGGATTGGCGCTACGAAGCAATAAAATTGAGTATAAACAAAAGAAACCCGGTGTGTGATGAACTGTTAACATTGTGATGTACTCTATTTAAAAGAAAAAAGAAAATGTAAAAAATGATATTAACCTCAGAAAAAAACTGTACTGAGATTTTAATTACGTAATTAAAGCGGCCTATTTTCAGGCCTCCCTCTTCGGTTCAACTCGACGAGTACAGTATGAAACTTTTTTATCAGATTGTGAACAACTGCCAATTTTTCTTTTTTGTAATTTTGAAGCGCGCGCATGTGTCTAAAAGATAATATACGAAGCAATTTCCGTTGAGCCTTATCGAGTAATAAAGAATAAAAGAGCTTATTTGTCGAGACGACTGTTTAGATTCCTCTCTTCCTATATCGTCACACGTATATATAGTATACATATAGGCGGATGGTGTTGTTTTCTACTCTTTCCGTGTATCCATTTTAATGATCCGAGATCATCCGATGAAGAGAATATTTGTTCCTTGTACAATGTAAATTTGTATGTGTAATATTTAATGTATACCAAATCATTAAATTTAGGAATTAATTTTTTTGAACAAGTATTTTACTATTAATACATTGATTTATTATTTCTAATTACAATATTAGCTTATTCTTAGTGTGTTTTTCATTTGTATCTATTGTATTCACACGTGTAGAATAAATACAAGTTTTCTCATTTTGTTCAATGGTGGATTTTTATTATTTCCTTAAATTCTATTTGAAAAATAAGATTTTATTCAGTTTGAGAATCTGTAGTAATTTTTTTTTACGCACACGCAATGATCTGTATTGTCGCGGAGGATCTCAAAATGTATAATTCAGTTAAAATTGCGAATTCGAATAAATCACAAAATCGAGTCTAATAAGTGAAATATTGCCCTCATTTGAGGGATGTAATGTTGCTCATTACCCCCTAGTGAGAGAATAATTCGGACTCGTGGAATACATAGATCCTTTGTAGGATTTTTGAAATATTTCGAATTGACCCCACGCACGTCAAAATTTTATAAACATTATTTTAATATTTAATGCAACTACAGAGGATTTTCGATAAAATGCTATATTTTACTCATGTGGAATTGCTCATAGCCCCTTAAGAAAATTATTTGCGGGACTAATTATGTACATTCCACGTTTGTACGATAAATAACTATTCTCGTACGGAGAAAATAAAAACATAAATTACTCACTTTAGCAAACATCCTTTAAACCATTAATTCCTCTATAAATTACCATTTGAATCAATAATGATCTTTATTCCGCAATATTGCTATCTAATGGATTCAAGTTATTAATCACATAATTTAACTTAAAATGAATTCAACCATTAAAGAATTGCGAAGGCAATATTTATTAATCCGCCATTTTTACAGCACGTTTATTTAAAAAGACATTAAGGATCATAAGTTTGGTGATGATTTAACGTTTCAATTATTAAAATCATCCCTGGGAATTGCGTTTTCAAAGCTTTTAATGAATTTTTTTATGGAAACTGGGGTGTGTTAAACAAGCTTAAAGTATTCACTTTAACTTAACCCAAAAATCCTCCTTATTTTTGACTTTGCAACTTTTAAAGCTCCAGTGATTTGACGAAGAAACGAAGAAATTTTTTCAAACCGAGTTTTGTAGGTTAAGTTTAAGTGGAAACAGCGGGGGTGGGTGGACCTTATCCAATCCTCTAATTCTTGGAACACGAACGCGGGGTTTACAATTGTTAATTGATAAGAGAAGAATCAAAGTGTTTAGTGGGTTGTTACAGCCAGTTATTAATTTATTTTATTTAAAAGTTCATATTGTCCGTTTGGTGTCGCCCTCTATATATTTTTAGGCTAACTACGTCGTATCGATAGCGCGCGCGAAAAAAAGGGAGTCGTCAGCATTTTTAAATGTGAACAACGTGTTTAATTCGTTTAGTTGTGCGATATTATACATATTGGTTTAATAAAATAGGTACACATTGTTAGAGCCAGTGACGGTTCGCGGGTTTTTTTCTGGTACGGCCGAGGAACAAGAGGTAGTAATACAGATGGGGAGGGTCAGTTGCAGAGACGGCTGACTGCGTGACTGCACCTATCTGTATTACCACCTCTTGTTTCTCGGCCGTAGCAGAAAAATCCCGCGAACCGTCACTGGTTAGAGCCAATTAATAATTTATTTTATTTAAACGTTCATATTGTCAGCCGTTCGGTGTCGCCCTCTATATATTTTTGTTCTAACCACGTGGTATGGAAAGCGCGTGCGCGCGGAAAAAGGTAGTCGTCGCCATTTTCAATTGTTAGCAGCGTGTTTAGTTCGTAAAAGTTTAGTTGTGCGATATTATTAGAAATTCCGTCGGTTTCTTTGTAGTCGGGTGTCGAGAAAGGTGGACTGTGTGCCGGGTAACGTTTTCCGTCGATCGGTTGATTTCTGAAGCTGTGCCTCACGGATTGCCATTGATTTCGACGTCGATCTGGAAGGAATTGCATGCCCAGGTCTTCGGGTGATCCTGTATGTTCCCCCGAATTACACAGAGGACAGTTGGATCCGGAACATTGCCGCGTTGAAATCAGGTGAGTGTTTTTGGTTTTGTTTGCTCGATTGGAAGCAAATTGCTCGTTAGCGGATTCACTTGCGATCATGTATTAAAAAATCACAGCCCACTGCCAACACATATAAACACGTTTTGTAAGTTTGAAGTGGTAACTTCATCGTGTTGTTGTGCGATATTATTGGAAACTATTATACATATTGGTTTAATAAAATAGGTACACGTTGTTAGAGCCAATTATTAATTTATTTTATTTAAACGTTCATATTGCCAGCCGTTCGGTGTCGCCCTCTATATATTTTTGTTCTAACCACGTGGTATGGACGGCGCGTGCGCGCGGAAAAAGGCAGTCGTCGCCATTTTCAATTGTTAGCAGCGTGTTTAGTTCGTAAAAGTTTAGTTGTGCGATATTATTAGAAATTCCGTCGGTTTCTTTGTAGTCGGGTGTCGAGGAAGGTGGACTGTGTGCCGGGTAACGATTTCCGTCGATCGGTTGATTTCTGAAGCTGTGCCTCACGGAATGCCATTGTTTTCGACGTCGATCTGGAAGGAATTGCATGCCCTGGTGTTCGGGTGATCCTGTATGTTCCCCGAATTACACAGAGGACAGTCGGATCCGGAACATTGCCGCGTTGAAATCAGGTGAGTGTTTTTGGTTTTGATTGCTCGATTGGAAGTAAATTCCTTGTCGGCGGAATCATGTATTAAAAAATCACAGCCCACTGACAACGCATATAAACAATTGTACATTTTGAAATGGTAACTTCATCGTGTAGCCGCGACATCGGCGGAAAAAAGTTTGCACATGTGAGTTTTCGCGCCATCATTTAGCATTTGTATATCCTCTTGATTAATTTGTATTCTTTTATGCAACCTTTTACAAAAACAAACGCGCCAGCAGAGAACAGCGTCGACCTCCATACAATCAACACATGCGAATTTATTCCTGGAACACTCAAATAGGTGTTTGAGAGAGATAACACCGGCTTAACCTCACATTATTTTTCTCGTACAAAAGTTCACTTACAACAACCCTTGTTCGAGGTTAACTGGTTGGATTGTAGGATAGAGCCCACCCACCACCCTTTGAATTAACTGTTACTTGAGCTACACACTCTGTTTTTGGTTCTTCCAACACCTTCAATGAATTACAAAGAAGTTTCGTAGAACAAACCCAGTTTTGTAGGTTAAGTTAAAGTTGATACAAAGGGTGGTGGGTGGTGGGGGTGGGTGGGACCTATTTTACAATCCAAAGAGTTAAACATAAATCAAGGGTTTTACAATGCAAAAATAATTTTTCTCGTACAAAAGTTCACTTATAACAATACTTGCTCGTGGTTAACTGGTTGGATTGTGGGATAGTGCCCACCCACCACCCTTCGAATTAACTGTTACTTATGCTACACAGCCCGTTTTTTGTAGTTTTTAAACTTCGAATATCTTCAATGGATTTAATGAAACCAACACAGTTTTGTAAGTTGAGTTAAAACTGAATAAAATAGAAAAATGCGTTGATTTCTCAAAACCTAAAACAATTGCAGACCTCCAACTTTCACAAGATTATCAAGAAATGATTAGGCTTTAATGTTATTGAAAATTCCACCTAGGTTATTTAACTAGTCTCCCAGATAAACACCACCAAACACGCAAATTGATATTTTCAGCTCTCAAAAATAGAAAATGCGATGATTTCTCAAAACCTGAAACAATTGCAGACTTCCAACTTTCACAGGATTATCAAGAAATGATTAGGCTTTGATGTTATTGAAAATTCCACCAAGGTTATTTAACTAGTTTCCTGGATAAACACCACCAAACACATTTTCAGCGCTCAAAAATAAAAAAAAATGTGTTGTTTCTCAAAACCTGAAACAATTGCAGACTTCCAACTTCCACAGGATTATTAAGAAATGATTAGGCTTTGAAATTATTGAAAATTCCACCAAGGTTATTTAACTAGTTCTCCAGATAAACACCACCAAACACATTTTCAGCGCTCAAAAATAAAAAAAATGCGTTGATTTCTCAAAACATGAAACAATTGCAGACTTCAAACTTTCACAGGATTATCAAGAAATGATTTAGCTTTGATATTATTGAAAATTCCGCTTAGGTTATTTAACTAATTTCTCAGATAAACATCACCAAACTCTCGAATTGACATTTTCAGCGCTCAGAAATCAAAACTGCGTTGATTTCTTAAAACCTGAAACAATTGCAGACTTCAAACTTTCAACATCACTTTAAGATACACATGAAGATGGCGTTAGCAGTCCATATTTGTACAGTCAAATAATTTTTTATTATTCCAGTAATTTGACAAAAAATTCTGTAACTGAACAGGGGTTTAGCAAAGTAATAAAATTAGATGTTTTCTAGTTTTATAACTTTGACAATAATATGCTAGGTTTCAGGTTGATTTTAAATGGAATTTTGTCGCTGTACCAGTGATTGTAATTTTATTATTATAATCAATGGTCGTCTTGTACATAAAAAAGACCTTATATTAATTGTATTATTTATAACCTGCAAATTTCTTTTGTATCATTATTAAGGGGAGGAACAAGAGGTGGTAATACAGATAGGTAGGGTCAGTTGCAGAGAACGCTGGCTGCGTGACCGCACCTATCTGTAGTACCACCTCTTGTCCCTCGGCCGTACCAGAAAAAACGCCGCGAACCGTCACTGTCATGCCTAGTCAGAGATTCCAATAAAATAAAATGCAATCTTAATTATAACCCTAAATTTGAAAAAAAAATTGCTCTATAATTTAATAACTAATAATTGATTAACGTCAATTCCTTGCTATTTAAAATTAACTGTTTTTAACAAACAATTATTGTTTACAAAGTTAATAAACAATAATTGAACGTTAATTCCTCGTCTTTAAAAATCAACTGTTTTTAACAAACAAAATTATTGTTTACAAAGTTATAACTAATAATTGATTAACGTTAATTCATCGCCATTAAAAATCAACTGTTTCTAACAAATAAACAATTGATGTCTACAAACTTGCCTATAATACCAAGCCACCTCGGATAGAATCACCCCTCTCTCTTTTACGCCCGTATTCTCCGCAGCGCTCTTTTGTTCTTTCGTGCGCAACTTCAGTCGAATCCGTGAAACCGGCGGAGACACGTGCGTTCCGCATTTTGCGAAATTAACTCTTTAAAAGTGTAATGTCCGTTTGTTTTGACCAGTGAAATGAGTGCAGAAATGTTATTCACGGAAAACTTGAAGAGGTTCTGCGCGGACCGTAAAGAACTGACCGCAGATTTCCGAGTTTTAATCGAGAAGGTGAGATAACCTAAAACGCGTGTTTTCAAACGTCGAAACGGCGTGTTTACAAACGTATTTTTGTTTTGCACGTGTTTTAAACCGAATTTTCGGAAATCTATCGATCGAGGGTGTCTTGTGGTGGTGTAATATTGCGCAATGTGGTTTAAATTTCTATTCAATTGATGTTTTACAGATTATCGTTAAATTTCTTATTCTTATTCTGTAAATATATGTTTTTGGACAACGAAACATACCGATTCATTTTTTTTAGGTTTGACGAGTACATTTAATGCAATAAAACATTGACGTAGCGAAGTACAGTGTTATCGAGCACTCGAGATGTGTTTGGGGTAAAGTTTGCGCAGAGTAAGAATGAATTTAAGATCGTCACTGCACAACACGTCTCGAGTGCTTGGTACAACTCTGGTGTACTGTCCAAGCGATTGCTTCAAACAGTGCAGTATTCTTGAGTTTTTTCATCATTTAATTTATTTTTTATAGAAAATTCTCTTCTATTGTAATTTTAATTTTGCAAGGTTTATCCTTTATATAGAAGAGAATAATATTTATAACTTTAATAAAATGAAAAAAAAATTATGTAATGCTTCTGCAACAAATTGCCTCAAATTTTAACCAATTTATAAGGAACAGTTATCTGCCAAATTCCATTCTTCTAAATTCTTCCGTAGTGGATATGTGAAATAAAAACAATTTTTTTCCCTTAACTTTAGAGGGCTGTTACTTGGAAAGGAAGGGGTTTTGAATAAAAAATTATATGAAACTGTTCAATACATTTTTTTTTAATTTGCATTTTGCCTTCTCGAACTCGAAATAACGTGTGATTTTCTCCTATACTTAGGGTTCTCAGAGAAAAGATGACGTGAGGACCACCTTTAAAAAACTTTCAAAACACCTGCTCAATCCGAAATACACCAGCGATGTGGTTAAGTACTTCAGAAAAGATTTCCTCAACATTCTTCTACTCGCCATTGATTTGAGCAGCACTTCAAGTTTCGAACGGGAGGCCCACCAAAACAACACGATCGTTCTCGCCAAACTGGCCGATTTACATCCAGATACAGAAAGGTAAGATATTTTTAGTTAAACGGATGTCAATAGATTTCAAATCAAAAATCGTTTTTTTTTTCTAAAAAATTACAAACTTGTTTGCTACTTAAGATAGCTGAAATTTTTAACGGCAATCGATTTCTCTCGTCGTCCTGATGAAGAAAAGGTAAACTTTAATAGTCTACGATGATTATTAAGAAAGTTGCATTTTTTAACAAATTTTCAAGGGGTTTACTCATGTCTTTTTTTCGTGTTTTCGTCAAAAAATAAAAATCTCTAATCCGACTAATTGACGTACGAGGAGCTCAGATTTGCAAACCGCGTTCAATTTGGAGTTTTCGTTTAGCCGCTACGGCCGATCAAAGTCTGAAAAATCAATTATTTTCGTAAATTTTCCAAAATCCTCACGGTGACTGACTATTTTTTTTGCTATTGAAGTTAGCTGAAATTTTATAACGGCAATCGATTTCTCTCGTCTTTCTGATGAAAATAAAGTTAAATTCAATAGTCTACGATGATTATTAAGAAAGTTGCATTTTTAAACAAAATTTCCAAGGGGGTTAGTCATGTCTTTTTTCACGATTTCATCAAAAAATCAAAATCTCTAACATGACTAATTGACGTACGAGGAGCTCAGATTTGCAAACCGCGTTCAATTTGGAGTTTTCGTTTGGCCGCTACGGCCGATCAAAGTCTGAAAAATCAATTATTTTCGTAAATTTTCCAAAATGTTCACTGTGACTGACTAATTTTTTTGCTATTGAAGTTAGCTGAAATTTTATAACGGCAATCGATTTCTCTCGTCTTTCTGATGAAAATAAAGTTAAATTCAATAGTCTACGATGATTTTTAAGAAAGTTGCATTTTTAAACAAAATTTCCAAGGGGGTTAGTCATGTCTTTTTTCACGATTTCATCAAAAAATCAAAATCTCTAACATGACTAATTGACGTACGAGGAGCTCAGATTTGCAAACCGCGTTCAATTTGGAGTTTTCGTTTGGCCGCTACGGCCGATCAAAGTCTGAAAAATCAATTATTTTCGTAAATTTTCCAAAATCCTCACGGTGACTGACTATTTTTTTTGCTATTGAAGTTAGCTGAAATTTTATAACGGCAATCGATTTCTCTCGTCTTTCTGATGAAAATAAAGTTAAATTCAATAGTCTACGATGATTATTAAGAAAGTTGCATTTTTAAACAAAATTTCCAAGGGGGTTAGTCATGTCTTTTTTCACGATTTCATCAAAAAATCAAAATCTCTAACATGACTAATTGACGTACGAGGAGCTCAGATTTGCAAACCGCGTTCAATTTGGAGTTTTCGTTTGGCCGCTACGGCCGATCAAAGTCTGAAAAATCAATTATTTTCGTAAATTTTCCAAAATCCTCACGGTGACTGACTAATTTTTTTGCTATTGAAGTTAGCTGAAATTTTATAACGGCAATCGATTTCTCTCGTCTTTCTGATGAAAATAAAGTTAAATTCAATAGTCTACGATGATTATTAAGAAAGTTGCATTTTTAAACAAAATTTCCAAGGGGGTTAGTCATGTCTTTTTTCACGATTTCATCAAAAAATCAAAATCTCTAACATGACTAATTGACGTACGAGGAGCTCAGATTTGCAAACCGCGTTCAATTTGGAGTTTTCGTTTGGCCGCTACGGCCGATCAAAGTCTGAAAAATCAATTATTTTCGTAAATTTTCCAAAATCCTCACGGTGACTGACTAATTTTTTTGCTATTGAAGTTAGCTGAAATTTTTTAACGGCAATCGATTTCTCTCGTCTTTCTGATGAAAATAAAGTTAAATTCAATAGTCTACGATGATTTTTAAGAAAGTTGCATTTTTTAACAAAATTTCCAAGGGGGTTAGTCATGTCTTTTTTCACGATTTCATCAAAAATTCAAAATCTCTAATCCGACTAATTGACGCACGAGGAGCTCAGATTTGCAAACCGCGTTCAATTTGGAGTTTTCGTTTGGCCGCTACGGCCGATCAAAGTCTGAAAAATCAATTATTTTCGTAAATTTTCCAAAATCCTCACGGTGACTGACTAATTTTTTTGCTATTGAAGTTAGCTGAAATTTTATAACGGCAATCGATTTCTCTCGTCTTTCTGATGAAAATAAAGTTAAATTCAATAGTCTACGATGATTATTAAGAAAGTTGCATTTTTTAACAAAATTTCCAAGGGGGTTAGTCATGTCTTTTTTCACGATTTCATCAAAAATTCAAAATCTCTAATCCGACTAATTGACGTACGAGGAGCTCAGATTTGCAAACCGCGTTCAATTTGGAGTTTTCGTTTGGCCGCTACGGCCGATCAAAGTCTGAAAAATCAATTATTTTCGTAAATTTTCCAAAATCCTCACGGTGACTGACTAATTTTTTTGCTATTGAAGTTAGCTGAAATTTTATAACGGCAATCGATTTCTCTCGTCTTTCTGATGAAAATAAAGTTAAATTCAATAGTCTACGATGATTTTTAAGAAAGTTGCATTTTTTAACAAAATTTCCAAGGGGGTTAGTCATGTCTTTTTTCACGATTTCATCAAAAATTCAAAATCTCTAATCCGACTAATTGACGTACGAGGAGCTCAGATTTGCAAACCGCGTTCAATTTGGAGTTTTCGTTTGGCCGCTACGGCCGATCAAAGTCTGAAAAATCAATTATTTTCGTAAATTTTCCAAAATCCTCACGGTGACTGACTAATTTTTTTGCTATTGAAGTTAGCTGAAATTTTATAACGGCAATCGATTTCTCTCGTCTTTCTGATGAAAATAAAGTTAAATTCAATAGTCTACGATGATTATTAAGAAAGTTGCATTTTTTAACAAAATTTCCAAGGGGGTTAGTCATGTCTTTTTTCACGATTTCATAAAAAAATCAAAATCTCTAATCCGACTAATTGACGTACGAGGAGCTCAGATTTGCAAACCGCGTTCAATTTGGAGTTTTCGTTTGGCCGCTACGGCCGATCAAAGTCTGAAAAATCAATTATTTTCGTAAATTTTCCAAAATCCTCACGGTGACTGACTAATTTTTTTGCTATTGAAGTTAGCTGAAATTTTTTAACGGCAATCGATTTCTCTCGTCTTTCTGATGAAAATAAAGTTAAATTCAATAGTCTACGATGATTTTTAAGAAAGTTGCATTTTTTAACAAAATTTCCAAGGGGGTTAGTCATGTCTTTTTTCACGATTTCATCAAAAATTCAAAATCTCTAATCCGACTAATTGACGCACGAGGAGCTCAGATTTGCAAACCGCGTTCAATTTGGAGTTTTCGTTTGGCCGCTACGGCCGATCAAAGTCTGAAAAATCAATTATTTTCGTAAATTTTCCAAAATCCTCACGGTGACTGACTAATTTTTTTGCTATTGAAGTTAGCTGAAATTTTATAACGGCAATCGATTTCTCTCGTCTTTCTGATGAAAATAAAGTTAAATTCAATAGTCTACGATGATTATTAAGAAAGTTGCATTTTTTAACAAAATTTCCAAGGGGGTTAGTCATGTCTTTTTTCACGATTTCATCAAAAATTCAAAATCTCTAATCCGACTAATTGACGTACGAGGAGCTCAGATTTGCAAACCGCGTTCAATTTGGAGTTTTCGTTTGGCCGCTACGGCCGATCAAAGTCTGAAAAATCAATTATTTTCGTAAATTTTCCAAAATCCTCACGGTGACTGACTAATTTTTTTGCTATTGAAGTTAGCTGAAATTTTATAACGGCAATCGATTTCTCTCGTCTTTCTGATGAAAATAAAGTTAAATTCAATAGTCTACGATGATTTTTAAGAAAGTTGCATTTTTTAACAAAATTTCCAAGGGGGTTAGTCATGTCTTTTTTCACGATTTCATCAAAAATTCAAAATCTCTAATCCGACTAATTGACGTACGAGGAGCTCAGATTTGCAAACCGCGTTCAATTTGGAGTTTTCGTTTGGCCGCTACGGCCGATCAAAGTCTGAAAAATCAATTATTTTCGTAAATTTTCCAAACTCCTCACGGTGACTGACTAATTTTTTTGCTATTGAAGTTAGCTGAAATTTTATAACGGCAATCGATTTCTCTCGTCTTTCTGATGAAAATAAAGTTAAATTCAATAGTCTACGATGATTATTAAGAAAGTTGCATTTTTTAACAAAATTTCCAAGGGGGTTAGTCATGTCTTTTTTCACGATTTCATCAAAAATTCAAAATCTCTAATCCGACTAATTGACGTACGAGGAGCTCAGATTTGCAAACCGCGTTCAATTAGGAGTTTTCGTTTGGCCGCTACGGCCGATCAAAGTCTGAAAAATCAATTATTTTCGTAAATTTTCCAAAATCCTCACGGTGACTGACTAATTTTTTTGCTATTGAAGTTAGCTGAAATTTTATAACGGCAATCGATTTCTCTCGTCTTTCTGATGAAAATAAAGTTAAATTCAATAGTCTACGATGATTATTAAGAAAGTTGCATTTTTTAACAAAATTTCCAAGGGGGTTAGTCATGTCTTTTTTCACGATTTCATCAAAAAATCAAAATCTCTAATCCGACTAATTGACGTACGAGGAGCTCAGATTTGCAAACCGCGTTCAATTTGGAGTTTTCGTTTGGCCGCTACGGCCGATCAAAGTCTGAAAAATCAATTATTTTCGTAAATTTTCCAAAATCCTCACGGTGACTGACTAATTTTTTTGCTATTGAAGTTAGCTGAAATTTTATAACGGCAATCGATTTCTCTCGTCTTTCTGATGAAAATAAAGTTAAATTCAATAGTCTACGATGATTTTTAAGAAAGTTGCATTTTTTAACAAAATTTCCAAGGGGGTTAGTCATGTCTTTTTTCACGATTTCATCAAAAATTCAAAATCTCTAATCCGACTAATTGACGTACGAGGAGCTCAGATTTGCAAACCGCGTTCAATTTGGAGTTTTCGTTTGGCCGCTACGGCCGATCAAAGTCTGAAAAATCAATTATTTTCGTAAATTTTCCAAAATCCTCACGGTGACTGACTAATTTTTTTGCTATTGAAGTTAGCTGAAATTTTATAACGGCAATCGATTTCTCTCGTCTTTCTGATGAAAATAAAGTTAAATTCAATAGTCTACGATGATTTTTAAGAAAGTTGCATTTTTTAACAAAATTTCCAAGGGGGTTAGTCATGTCTTTTTTCACGATTTCATCAAAAATTCAAAATCTCTAATCCGACTAATTGACGTACGAGGAGCTCAGATTTGCAAACCGCGTTCAATTTGGAGTTTTCGTTTGGCCGCTACGGCCGATCAAAGTCTGAAAAATCAATTATTTTCGTAAATTTTCCAAAATCCTCACGGTGACTGACTAATTTTTTTGCTATTGAAGTTAGCTGAAATTTTATAACGGCAATCGATTTCTCTCGTCTTTCTGATGAAAATAAAGTTAAATTCAATAGTCTACGATGATTATTAAGAAAGTTGCATTTTTTAACAAAATTTCCAAGGGGGTTAGTCATGTCTTTTTTCACGATTTCATCAAAAAATCAAAATCTCTAATATGACTAATTGACGTACGAGGAGCTCAGATTTGCAAACCGCGTTCAATTTGGAGTTTTCGTTTGGCCGCTACGGCCGATCAAAGTCTGAAAAATCAATTATTTTCGTAAATTTTCCAAAATCCTCACGGTGACTGACTAATTTTTTTGCTATTGAAGTTAGCTGAAATTTTATAACGGCAATCGATTTCTCTCGTCTTTCTGATGAAAATAAAGTTAAATTCAATAGTCTACGATGATTTTTAAGAAAGTTGCATTTTTTAACAAAATTTCCAAGGGGGTTAGTCATGTCTTTTTTCACGATTTCATCAAAAATTCAAAATCTCTAATCCGACTAATTGACGTACGAGGAGCTCAGATTTGCAAACCGCGTTCAATTTGGAGTTTTCGTTTGGCCGCTACGGCCGATCAAAGTCTGAAAAATCAATTATTTTCGTAAATTTTCCAAAATCCTCACGGTGACTGACTAATTTTTTTGCTATTGAAGTTAGCTGAAATTTTATAACGGCAATCGATTTCTCTCGTCTTTCTGATGAAAATAAAGTTAAATTCAATAGTCTACGATGATTTTTAAGAAAGTTGCATTTTTTAACAAAATTTCCAAGGGGGTTAGTCATGTCTTTTTTCACGATTTCATCAAAAATTCAAAATCTCTAATCCGACTAATTGACGTACGAGGAGCTCAGATTTGCAAACCGCGTTCAATTTGGAGTTTTCGTTTGGCCGCTACGGCCGATCAAAGTCTGAAAAATCAATTATTTTCGTAAATTTTCCAAAATCCTCACGGTGACTGACTAATTTTTTTGCTATTGAAGTTAGCTGAAATTTTTTAACGGCAATCGATTTCTCTCGTCTTTCTGATGAAAATAAAGTTAAATTCAATAGTCTACGATGATTTTTAAGAAAGTTGCATTTTTTAACAAAATTTCCAAGGGGGTTAGTCATGTCTTTTTTCACGATTTCATCAAAAATTCAAAATCTCTAATCCGACTAATTGACGTACGAGGAGCTCAGATTTGCAAACCGCGTTCAATTTGGAGTTTTCGTTTGGCCGCTTCGGCCGATCAAAGCCTGAAAAATCAATTATTTTCGTAAATTTTCCAAAATCCTCACGGTGACTGACTAATTTTTTTGCTATTGAAGTTAGCTGAAATTTTTTAACGGCAATCGATTTCTCTCGTCTTTCTGATGAAAATAAAGTTAAATTCAATAGTCTACGATGATTATTAAGAAAGTTGCATTTTTTAACAAAATTTCCAAGGGGGTTAGTCATGTCTTTTTTCACGATTTCATCAAAAAATCAAAATCTCTAATATGACTAATTGACGTACGAGGAGCTCAGATTTGCAAACCGCGTTCAATTTGGAGTTTTCGTTTGGCCGCTACGGCCGATCAAAGTCTGAAAAATCAATTATTTTCGTAAATTTTCCAAAATCCTCACGGTGACTGACTAATTTTTTTGCTATTGAAGTTAGCTGAAATTTTATAACGGCAATCGATTTCTCTCGTCTTTCTGATGAAAATAAAGTTAAATTCAATAGTCTACGATGATTTTTAAGAAAGTTGCATTTTTTAACAAAATTTCCAAGGGGGTTAGTCATGTCTTTTTTCACGATTTCATCAAAAATTCAAAATCTCTAATCCGACTAATTGACGTACGAGGAGCTCAGATTTGCAAACCGCGTTCAATTTGGAGTTTTCGTTTGGCCGCTACGGCCGATCAAAGTCTGAAAAATCAATTATTTTCGTAAATTTTCCAAAATCCTCACGGTGACTGACTAATTTTTTTGCTATTGAAGTTAGCTGAAATTTTTTAACGGCAATCGATTTCTCTCGTCTTTCTGATGAAAATAAAGTTAAATTCAATAGTCTACGATGATTTTTAAGAAAGTTGCATTTTTTAACAAAATTTCCAAGGGGGTTAGTCATGTCTTTTTTCACGATTTCATCAAAAATTCAAAATCTCTAATCCGACTAATTGACGTACGAGGAGCTCAGATTTGCAAACCGCGTTCAATTTGGAGTTTTCGTTTGGCCGCTTCGGCCGATCAAAGCCTGAAAAATCAATTATTTTCGTAAATTTTCCAAAATCCTCACGGTGACTGACTAATTTTTTTGCTATTGAAGTTAGCTGAAATTTTATAACGGCAATCGATTTCTCTCGTCTTTCTGATGAAAATAAAGTTAAATTCAATAGTCTACGATGATTATTAAGAAAGTTGCATTTTTAAACAAAATTTCCAAGGGGGTTAGCCATGTCTTTTTTCACGATTTCATCAAAAATTCAAAATCTCTAATCCGACTAATTGACGTACGAGGAGCTCAGATTTGCAAACCGCGTTCAATTTGGAGTTTTCGTTTGGCCGCTACGGCCGATCAAAGTCTGAAAAATCAATTATTTTCGTAAATTTTCCAAACTCCTCACGGTGACTGACTAATTTTTTTGCTATTGAAGTTAGCTGAAATTTTATAACGGCAATCGATTTCTCTCGTCTTTCTGATGAAAATAAAGTTAAATTCAATAGTCTACGATGATTATTAAGAAAGTTGCATTTTTTAACAAAATTTCCAAGGGGGTTAGTCATGTCTTTTTTCACGATTTCATCAAAAATTCAAAATCTCTAATCCGACTAATTGACGTACGAGGAGCTCAGATTTGCAAACCGCGTTCAATTTGGAGTTTTCGTTTGGCCGCTACGGCCGATCAAAGTCTGAAAAATCAATTATTTTCGTAAATTTTCCAAACTCCTCACGGTGACTGACTAATTTTTTTGCTATTGAAGTTAGCTGAAATTTTATAACGGCAATCGATTTCTCTCGTCTTTCTGATGAAAATAAAGTTAAATTCAATAGTCTACGATGATTTTTAAGAAAGTTGCATTTTTTAACAAAATTTCCAAGGGGGTTAGTCATGTCTTTTTTCACGATTTCATCAAAAATTCAAAATCTCTAATCCGACTAATTGACGTACGAGGAGCTCAGATTTGCAAACCGCGTTCAATTTGGAGTTTTCGTTTGGCCGCTACGGCCGATCAAAGTCTGAAAAATCAATTATTTTCGTAAATTTTCCAAACTCCTCACGGTGACTGACTAATTTTTTTGCTATTGAAGTTAGCTGAAATTTTATAACGGCAATCGATTTCTCTCGTCTTTCTGATGAAAATAAAGTTAAATTCAATAGTCTACGATGATTATTAAGAAAGTTGCATTTTTTAACAATATTTCCAAGGGGGTTAGTCATGTCTTTTTTCACGATTTCATCAAAAAATCAAAATCTCTAATCCGACTAATTGACGTACGAGGAGCTCAGATTTGCAAACCGCGTTCAATTTGGAGTTTTCGTTTGGCCGCTACGGCCGATCAAAGTCTGAAAAATCAATTATTTTCGTAAATTTTCCAAAATCCTCACGGTGACTGACTAATTTTTTTGCTATTGAAGTTAGCTGAAATTTTATAACGGCAATCGATTTCTCTCGTCTTTCTGATGAAAATAAAGTTAAATTCAATAGTCTACGATGATTATTAAGAAAGTTGCATTTTTTAACAAAATTTCCAAGGGGGTTAGTCATGTCTTTTTTCACGATTTCATCAAAAATTCAAAATCTCTAATCCGACTAATTGACGTACGAGGAGCTCAGATTTGCAAACCGCGTTCAATTTGGAGTTTTCGTTTGGCCGCTACGGCCGATCAAAGTCTGAAAAATCAATTATTTTCGTAAATTTTCCAAAATCCTCACGGTGACTGACTAATTTTTTTGCTATTGAAGTTAGCTGAAATTTTATAACGGCAATCGATTTCTCTCGTCTTTCTGATGAAAATAAAGTTAAATTCAATAGTCCACGATGATTATTCAGAAAGTTGCATTTTTTAACAAAATTTCCAAGGGGGTTAGTCATGTCTTTTTTCACGATTTCATCAAAAAATCAAAATCTCTAATATGACTAATTGACGTACGAGGAGCTCAGATTTGCAAACCGCGTTCAATTTGGAGTTTTCGTTTGGCCGCTACGGCCGATCAAAGTCTGAAAAATCAATTATTTTCGTAAATTTTCCAAAATCCTCACGGTGACTGACTAATTTTTTTGCTATTGAAGTTAGCTGAAATTTTATAACGGCAATCGATTTCTCTCGTCTTTCTGATGAAAATAAAGTTAAATTCAATAGTCTACGATGATTTTTAAGAAAGTTGCATTTTTTAACAAAATTTCCAAGGGGGTTAGTCATGTCTTTTTTCACGATTTCTTCAAAAATTCAAAATCTCTAATGCGACTAATTGACGTACGAGGAGCTCAGATTTGCAAACCGCGTTCAATTTGGAGTTTTCGTTTGGCCGCTACGGCCGATCAAAGTCTGAAAAATCAATTATTTTCGTAAATTTTCCAAAATCCTCACGGTGACTGACTAATTTTTTTGCTATTGAAGTTAGCTGAAATTTTATAACGGCAATCGATTTCTCTCGTCTTTCTGATGAAAATAAAGTTAAATTCAATAGTCTACGATGATTATTAAGAAAGTTGCATTTTTTAACAAAATTTCCAAGGGGGTTAGTCATGTCTTTTTTCACGATTTCATCAAAAATTCAAAATCTCTAATCCGACTAATTGACGTACGAGGAGCTCAGATTTGCAAACCGCGTTCAATTTGGAGTTTTCGTTTGGCCGCTACGGCCGATCAAAGTCTGAAAAATCAATTATTTTCGTAAATTTTCCAAAATCCTCACGGTGACTGACTAATTTTTTTGCTATTGAAGTTAGCTGAAATTTTATAACGGCAATCGATTTCTCTCGTCTTTCTGATGAAAATAAAGTTAAATTCAATAGTCTACGATGATTATTAAGAAAGTTGCATTTTTTAACAAAATTTCCAAGGGGGTTAGTCATGTCTTTTTTCACGATTTCATCAAAAAATCAAAATCTCTAATATGACTAATTGACGTACGAGGAGCTCAGATTTGCAAACCGCGTTCAATTTGGAGTTTTCGTTTGGCCGCTACGGCCGATCAAAGTCTGAAAAATCAATTATTTTCGTAAATTTTCCAAAATCCTCACGGTGACTGACTAATTTTTTTGCTATTGAAGTTAGCTGAAATTTTATAACGGCAATCGATTTCTCTCGTCTTTCTGATGAAAATAAAGTTAAATTCAATAGTCTACGATGATTTTTAAGAAAGTTGCATTTTTTAACAAAATTTCCAAGGGGGTTAGTCATGTCTTTTTTCACGATTTCTTCAAAAATTCAAAATCTCTAATGCGACTAATTGACGTACGAGGAGCTCAGATTTGCAAACCGCGTTCAATTTGGAGTTTTCGTTTGGCCGCTACGGCCGATCAAAGTCTGAAAAATCAATTATTTTCGTAAATTTTCCAAAATCCTCACGGTGACTGACTAATTTTTTTGCTATTGAAGTTAGCTGAAATTTTATAACGGCAATCGATTTCTCTCGTCTTTCTGATGAAAATAAAGTTAAATTCAATAGTCTACGATGATTATTAAGAAAGTTGCATTTTTTAACAAAATTTCCAAGGGGGTTAGTCATGTCTTTTTTCACGATTTCATCAAAAATTCAAAATCTCTAATCCGACTAATTGACGTACGAGGAGCTCAGATTTGCAAACCGCGTTCAATTTGGAGTTTTCGTTTGGCCGCTACGGCCGATCAAAGTCTGAAAAATCAATTATTTTCGTAAATTTTCCAAAATCCTCACGGTGACTGACTAATTTTTTTGCTATTGAAGTTAGCTGAAATTTTATAACGGCAATCGATTTCTCTCGTCTTTCTGATGAAAATAAAGTTAAATTCAATAGTCTACGATGATTTTTAAGAAAGTTGCATTTTTTAACAAAATTTCCAAGGGGGTTAGTCATGTCTTTTTTCACGATTTCATCAAAAATTCAAAATCTCTAATCCGACTAATTGACGTACGAGGAGCTCAGATTTGCAAACCGCGTTCAATTTGGAGTTTTCGTTTGGCCGCTACGGCCGATCAAAGTCTGAAAAATCAATTATTTTCGTAAATTTTCCAAAATCCTCACGGTGACTGACTAATTTTTTTGCTATTGAAGTTAGCTGAAATTTTATAACGGCAATCGATTTCTCTCGTCTTTCTGATGAAAATAAAGTTAAATTCAATAGTCTACGATGATTATTAAGAAAGTTGCATTTTTTAACAAAATTTCCAAGGGGGTTAGTCATGTCTTTTTTCACGATTTCATCAAAAAATCAAAATCTCTAATATGACTAATTGACGTACGAGGAGCTCAGATTTGCAAACCGCGTTCAATTTGGAGTTTTCGTTTGGCCGCTACGGCCGATCAAAGTCTGAAAAATCAATTATTTTCGTAAATTTTCCAAAATCCTCACGGTGACTGACTAATTTTTTTGCTATTGAAGTTAGCTGAAATTTTATAACGGCAATCGATTTCTCTCGTCTTTCTGATGAAAATAAAGTTAAATTCAATAGTCTACGATGATTTTTAAGAAAGTTGCATTTTTTAACAAAATTTCCAAGGGGGTTAGTCATGTCTTTTTTCACGATTTCATCAAAAATTCAAAATCTCTAATCCGACTAATTGACGTACGAGGAGCTCAGATTTGCAAACCGCGTTCAATTTGGAGTTTTCGTTTGGCCGCTACGGCCGATCAAAGTCTGAAAAATCAATTATTTTCGTAAATTTTCCAAAATCCTCACGGTGAGTGACTAATTTTTTTGCTATTGAAGTTAGCTGAAATTTTATAACGGCAATCGATTTCTCTCGTCTTTCTGATGAAAATAAAGTTAAATTCAATAGTCTACGATGATTTTTAAGAAAGTTGCATTTTTTAACAAAATTTCCAAGGGGGTTAGTCATGTCTTTTTTCACGATTTCATCAAAAATTCAAAATCTCTAATCCGACTAATTGACGTACGAGGAGCTCAGATTTGCAAACCGCGTTCAATTTGGAGTTTTCGTTTGGCCGCTACGGCCGATCAAAGTCTGAAAAATCAATTATTTTCGTAAATTTTCCAAAATCCTCACGGTGACTGACTAATTTTTTTGCTATTGAAGTTAGCTGAAATTTTATAACGGCAATCGATTTCTCTCGTCTTTCTGATGAAAATAAAGTTAAATTCAATAGTCTACGATGATTTTTAAGAAAGTTGCATTTTTTAACAAAATTTCCAAGGGGGTTAGTCATGTCTTTTTTCACGATTTCATCAAAAATTCAAAATCTCGAATCCGACTAATTGACGTACGAGGAGCTCAGATTTGCAAACCGCGTTCAATTTGGAGTTTTCGTTTGGCCGCTACGGCCGATCAAAGTCTGAAAAATCAATTATTTTCGTAAATTTTCCAAAATCCTCACGGTGACTGACTAATTTTTTTGCTATTGAATTTAACTTTATAACGGCAAATCGATTTCTCTCGTCTTTCTGATGAAAATAAAGTTAAATTCAATAGTCTACGATGATTATTAAGAAAGTTGCATTTTTTAACAAAATTTCCAAGGAGGTTAGTCATGTCTTTTTTCACGATTTCATCAAAAAATCAAAATCTCTAATCCGACTAATTGACGTACGAGGAGCTCAGATTTGCAAACCGCGTTCAATTTGGAGTTTTCGTTTGGCCGCTACGGCCGATCAAAGTCTGAAAAATCAATTATTTTCGTAAATTTTTCCAAAATCCTCACGGTGACTGACTAATTTTTTTGCTATTGAAGTTAGCTGAAATTTTATAACGGCAATCGATTTCTCTCGTCTTTCTGATGAAAATAAAGTTAAATTCAATAGTCTACGATGCTTTTTAAGAAAGTTGCATTTTTTAACAAAATTTCCAAGGGGGTTAGTCATGTCTTTTTTCACGATTTCATCAAAAATTCAAATCTCTAATCCGACTAATTGACGTACGAGGAGCTCAGATTTGCAAACCCGCGTTCCAATTTGGAGTTTTCGTTTGGCCGCTACGGCCGATCAAAGTCTGAAAAACCATTATTTTCGTAAATTTTCCAAAATCCTCACGGTGACTGACTAATTTTTTTGCTATTGAAGTTAGCTGAAATTTTATAACGGCAATCGATTTCTCTCGTCTTTCTGATGAAAATAAAGTTATAATTTCAATAGTCTACGATGATTATTAAGAAAGTTGCATTTTTTAACAAAATTTCCAAGGGGGTTAGTCATGTCTTTTTTCACGATTTCATCAAAAAATCAAAATCTCTAATCCGACTAATTGACGTACCAGGAGCTCAGATTTGCAAACCGCGTTCAATTTGGAGTTTTCGTTTGGCCGCTACGGCCGATCAAAGTCTGAAAAATCAATTATTTTCGTAAATTTTCCAAAATCCTCACGGTGACTGACTAATTTTTTTGCTATTGAAGTTAGCTGAAATTTTTTAACGGCAATCGATTTCTCTCGTCTTTCTGATGAAAATAAAGTTAAATTTAATAGTCTACGATGATTATTAAGAAAGTTGCATTTTTTAACAAAATTTCCAAGGTGGTTAGTCATGTCTTTTTTCACGATTTCATCAAAAATTCAAAATCTCTAATCCGACTAATTGACGTACGAGGAGCTCAGATTTGCAAACCGCGTTCAATTTGGAGTTTTCGTTTGGCCGCTACGGCCGATCAAAGTCTGAAAAATCAATTATTTTCGTAAATTTTCCAAAATCCTCACGGTGACTGACTAATTTGTTTGCTATTGAAGTTAGCTGAAATTTTATAACGGCAATCGATTTCTCTCGTCTTTCTGATGAAAATAAAGTTAAATTCAATAGTCTACGATGATTATTAAGAAAGTTGCATTTTTTAACAAAATTTCCAAGGGGGTTAGTCATGTCTTTTTTCACGATTTCATCAAAAAATCAAAATCTCTAACATGACTAATTGACGTACGAGGAGCTCAGATTTGCAAACCGCGTTCAATTTGGAGTTTTCGTTTGGCCGCTACGGCCGATCAAAGTCTGAAAAATCAATTATTTTCGTAAATTTTCCAAAATCCTCACGGTGACTGACTAATTTTTTTGCTATTGAAGTTAGCTGAAATTTTATAACGGCAATCGATTTCTCTCGTCTTTCTGATGAAAATAAAGTTAAATTCAATAGTCTACGATGATTATTAAGAAAGTTGCATTTTTTAACAAAATTTCCAAGGGGGTTAGTCATGTCTTTTTTCACGATTTCATCAAAAATTCAAAATCTCTAATCCGACTAACGAGTACGAGGAGCTCAGATTTGCAAACCGCGTTCAATTTGGAGTTTTCGTTTGGCCGCTTCGGCCGATCAAAGCCTGAAAAATCAATTATTTTCGTAAATTTTCCAAAATCCTCACGGTGACTGACTATTTTTTTTGCTATTGAAGTTAGCTGAAATTTTATAACGGCAATCGATTTCTCTCGTCTTTCTGATGAAAATAAAGTTAAATTCAATAGTCTACGATGATTTTTAAGAAAGTTGCATTTTTTAACAAAATTTCCAAGGGGGTTAGTCATGTCTTTTTTCACGATTTCATCAAAAAATCAAAATCTCTAATCCGACTAATTGACGTACGAGGAGCTCAGATTTGCAAACCGCGTTCAATTTGGAGTTTTCGTTTGGCCGCTACGGCCGATCAAAGTCTGAAAAATCAATTATTTTCGTAAATTTTCCAAAATCCTCACGGTGACTGACTAATTTTTTTGCTATTGAAGTTAGCTGAAATTTTATAACGGCAATCGATTTCTCTCGTCTTTCTGATGAAAATAAAGTTAAATTCAATAGTCTACGATGATTATTAAGAAAGTTGCATTTTTTAACAAAATTTCCAAGGGGGTTAGTCATGTCTTTTTTCACGATTTCATCAAAAATTCAAAATCTCTAATCCGACTAATTGACGTACGAGGAGCTCAGATTTGCAAACCGCGTTCAATTTGGAGTTTTCGTTTGGCCGCTTCGGCCGATCTAAGCCTGAAAAATCAATTATTTTCGTAAATTTTCCAAAATCCTCACGGTGACTGACTATTTTTTTTGCTATTGAAGTTAGCTGAAATTTTATAACGGCAATCGATTTCTCCCGTCTTTCTGATGAAAATAAAGTTAAATTCAATAGTCTACGATGATTTTTATGAAAGTTGCATTTTTTAACAAAATTTCCAAGGGGGTTAGTCATGTCTTTTTTCACGATTTCATCAAAAATTCAAAATCTCTAATCCGACTAATTGACGTACGAGGAGCTCAGATTTGCAAACCGCGTTCAATTTGGAGTTTTCGTTTGGCCGCTACGGCCGATCAAAGTCTGAAAAATCAATTATTTTCGTAAATTTTCCAAAATCCTCACGGTGACTGACTAATTTTTTTGCTATTGAAGTTAGCTGAAATTTTATAACGGCAATCGATTTCTCTCGTCTTTCTGATGAAAATAAAGTTAAATTCAATAGTCTACGATGATTATTAAGAAAGTTGCATTTTTTAACAAAATTTCCAAGGGGGTTAGTCATGTCTTTTTTCACGATTTCATCAAAAATTCAAAATCTCTAATCCGACTAATTGACGTACGAGGAGCTCAGATTTGCAAACCGCGTTCAATTTGGTGTTTTCGTTTGGCCGCTACGGCCGATCAAAGTCTGAAAAATCAATTATTTTCGTAAATTTTCCAAAATCCTCACGGTGACTGACTAATTTTTTTGCTATTGAAGTTAGCTGAAATTTTATAACGGCAATCCGATTTCTCTCGTCTTTCTGATGAAAATAAAGTTAAATTCAATAGTCTACGATGATTTTTAAGAAAGTTGCATTTTTTAACAAAATTTCCAAGGGGGTTAGTCATGTCTTTTTTCACGATTTCATCAAAAATTCAAAATCTCTAATCCGACTAATTGACGTACGAGGAGCTCAGATTTGCAAACCGCGTTCAATTTGGAGTTTTCGTTTGGCCGCTTCGGCCGATCTAAGCCTGAAAAATCAATTATTTTCGTAAATTTTCCAAAATCCTCACGGTGACTGACTATTTTTTTTGCTATTGAAGTTAGCTGAAATTTTATAACGGCAATCGATTTCTCTCGTCTTTCTGATGAAAATAAAGTTAAATTCAATAGTCTACGATGATTTTTAAGAAAGTTGCATTTTTTAACAATATTTCCAAGGGGGTTAGTCATGTCTTTTTTCACGATTTCATCAAAAAATCAAAATCTCTAATCCGACTAATTGACGTACGAGGAGCTCAGATTTGCAAACCGCGTTCAATTTGGAGTTTTCGTTTGGCCGCTACGGCCGATCAAAGTCTGAAAAATCAATTATTTTCGTAAATTTTCCAAAATCCTCACGGTGACTGACTAATTTTTTTGCTATTGAAGTTAGCTGAAATTTTATAACGGCAATCGATTTCTCTCGTCTTTCTGATGAAAATAAAGTTAAATTCAATAGTCTACGATGATTTTTAAGAAAGTTGCATTTTTTAACAAAATTTCCAAGGGGGTTAGTCATGTCTTTTTTCACGATTTCATCAAAAAATCAAAATCTCTAATATGACTAATTGACGTACGAGGAGCTCAGATTTGCAAACCGCGTTCAATTTGGAGTTTTCGTTTGGCCGCTACGGCCGATCAAAGTCTGAAAAATCAATTATTTTCGTAAATTTTCCAAAATCCTCACGGTGACTGACTAATTTTTTTGCTATTGAAGTTAGCTGAAATTTTTTAACGGCAATCGATTTCTCTCGTCTTTCTGATGAAAATAAAGTTAAATTCAATAGTCTACGATGATTATTAAGAAAGTTGCATTTTTTAACAAAATTTCCAAGGGGGTTAGTCATGTCTTTTTTCACGATTTCATCAAAAATTCAAAATCTCTAATCCGACTAATTGACGTACGAGGAGCTCAGATTTGCAAACCGCGTTCAATTTGGAGTTTTCGTTTGGCCGCTACGGCCGATCAAAGTCTGAAAAATCAATTATTTTCGTAAATTTTCCAAAATCCTCACGGTGACTGACTAATTTTTTTGCTATTGAAGTTAGCTGAAATTTTATAACGGCAATCGATTTCTCTCGTCTTTCTGATGAAAATAAAGTTAAATTCAATAGTCTACGATGATTATTAAGAAAGTTGCATTTTTTAACAAAATTTCCAAGGGGGTTAGTCATGTCTTTTTTCACGATTTCATCAAAAATTCAAAATCTCTAATCCGACTAATTGACGTACGAGGAGCTCAGATTTGCAAACCGCGTTCAATTTGGAGTTTTCGTTTGGCCGCTACGGCCGATCAAAGTCTGAAAAATCAATTATTTTCGTAAATTTTCCAAAATCCTCACGGTGACTGACTAATTTTTTTGCTATTGAAGTTAGCTGAAATTTTATAACGGCAATCGATTTCTCTCGTCTTTCTGATGAAAATAAAGTTAAATTCAATAGTCTACGATGATTTTTAAGAAAGTTGCATTTTTTAACAAAATTTCCAAGGGGGTTAGTCATGTCTTTTTTCACGATTTCATCAAAAATTCAAAATCTCTAATCCGACTAATTGACGTACGAGGAGCTCAGATTTGCAAACCGCGTTCAATTTGGAGTTTTCGTTTGGCCGCTACGGCCGATCAAAGTCTGAAAAATCAATTATTTTCGTAAATTTTCCAAAATCCTTACGGTGACTGACTAATTTTTTTGCTATTGAAGTTAGCTGAAATTTTATAACGGCAATCGATTTCTCTCGTCTTTCTGATGAAAATAAAGTTAAATTCAATAGTCTACGATGATTTTTAAGAAAGTTGCATTTTTTAACAAGATTTCCAAGGGGGTTAGTCATGTCTTTTTTCACGATTTCATCAAAAAATCAAAATCTCTAATCCGACTAATTGACGTACGAGGAGCTCAGATTTGCAAACCGCGTTCAATTTGGAGTTTTCGTTTGGCCGCTACGGCCGATCAAAGTCTGAAAAATCAATTATTTTCGTAAATTTTCCAAAATCCTCACGGTGACTGACTATTTTTTTTGCTATTGAAGTTAGCTGAAATTTTATAACGGCAATCGATTTCTCTCGTCTTTCTGATGAAAATAAAGTTAAATTCAATAGTCTACGATGATTTTTAAGAAAGTTGCATTTTTTAACAATATTTCCAAGGGGGTTAGTCATGTCTTTTTTCACGATTTCATCAAAAATTCAAAATCTCTAATCCGACTAATTGACGTACGAGGAGCTCAGATTTGCAAACCGCGTTCAATTTGGAGTTTTCGTTTGGCCGCTACGGCCGATCAAAGTCTGAAAAATCAATTATTTTCGTAAATTTTCCAAAATCCTCACGGTGACTGACTAATTTTTTTGCTATTGAAGTTAGCTGAAATTTTATAACGGCAATCGATTTCTCTCGTCTTTCTGATGAAAATAAAGTTAAATTCAATAGTCTACGATGATTATTAAGAAAGTTGCATTTTTTAACAAAATTTCCAAGGGGGTTAGTCATGTCTTTTTTCACGATTTCATCAAAAAATCAAAATCTCTAACATGACTAATTGACGTACGAGGAGCTCAGATTTGCAAACCGCGTTCAATTTGGAGTTTTCGTTTGGCCGCTACGGCCGATCAAAGTCTGAAAAATCAATTATTTTCGTAAATTTTCCAAAATCCTCACGGTGACTGACTAATTTTTTTGCTATTGAAGTTAGCTGAAATTTTATAACGGCAATCGATTTCTCTCGTCTTTCTGATGAAAATAAAGTTAAATTCAATAGTCTACGATGATTTTTATGAAAGTTGCATTTTTTAACAAAATTTCCAAGGGGGTTAGTCATGTCTTTTTTCACGATTTCATCAAAAATTCAAAATCTCTAATCCGACTAATTGACGTACGAGGAGCTCAGATTTGCAAACCGCGTTCAATTTGGAGTTTTCGTTTGGCCGCTACGGCCGATCAAAGTCTGAAAAATCAATTATTTTCGTAAATTTTCCAAAATCCTCACGGTGACTGACTAATTTTTTTGCTATTGAAGTTAGCTGAAATTTTATAACGGCAATCGATTTCTCTCGTCTTTCTGATGAAAATAAAGTTAAATTCAATAGTCTACGATGATTTTTATGAAAGTTGCATTTTTTAACAAAATTTCCAAGGGGGTTAGTCATGTCTTTTTTCACGATTTCATCAAAAATTCAAAATCTCTAATCCGACTAATTGACGTACGAGGAGCTCAGATTTGCAAACCGCGTTCAATTTGGAGTTTTCGTTTGGCCGCTACGGCCGATCAAAGTCTGAAAAATCAATTATTTTCGTAAATTTTCCAAAATCCTCACGGTGACTGACTAATTTTTTTGCTATTGAAGTTAGCTGAAATTTTATAACGGCAATCGATTTCTCTCGTCTTTCTGATGAAAATAAAGTTAAATTCAATAGTCTACGATGATTATTAAGAAAGTTGCATTTTTTAACAAAATTTCCAAGGGGGTTAGTCATGTCTTTTTTCACGATTTCATCAAAAATTCAAAATCTCTAATCCGACTAATTGACGTACGAGGAGCTCAGATTTGCAAACCGCGTTCAATTTGGAGTTTTCGTTTGGCCGCTACGGCCGATCAAAGTCTGAAAAATCAATTATTTTCGTAAATTTTCCAAAATCCTCACGGTGACTGACTAATTTTTTTGCTATTGAAGTTAGCTGAAATTTTATAACGGCAATCCGATTTCTCTCGTCTTTCTGATGAAAATAAAGTTAAATTCAATAGTCTACGATGATTTTTAAGAAAGTTGCATTTTTTAACAAAATTTCCAAGGGGGTTAGTCATGTCTTTTTTCACGATTTCATCAAAAATTCAAAATCTCTAATCCGACTAATTGACGTACGAGGAGCTCAGATTTGCAAACCGCGTTCAATTTGGAGTTTTCGTTTGGCCGCTTCGGCCGATCAAAGCCTGAAAAATCAATTATTTTCGTAAATTTTCCAAAATCCTCACGGTGACTGACTTTTTTTTGCTATTGAAGTTAGCTGAAATTTTATAACGGCAATCGATTTCTCTCGTCTTTCTGATGAAAATAAAGTTAAATTCAATAGTCTACGATGATTTTTAAGAAAGTTGCATTTTTTAACAATATTTCCAAGGGGGTTAGTCATGTCTTTTTTCACGATTTCATCAAAAAATCAAAATCTCTAATCCGACTAATTGACGTACGAGGAGCTCAGATTTGCAAACCGCGTTCAATTTGGAGTTTTCGTTTGGCCGCTACGGCCGATCAAAGTCTGAAAAATCAATTATTTTCGTAAATTTTCCAAAATCCTCACGGTGACTGACTATTTTTTTTGCTATTGAAGTTAGCTGAAATTTTATAACGGCAATCGATTTCTCTCGTCTTTCTGATGAAAATAAAGTTAAATTCAATAGTCTACGATGATTTTTAAGAAAGTTGCATTTTTTAACAATATTTCCAAGGGGGTTAGTCATGTCTTTTTTCACGATTTCATCAAAAATTCAAAATCTCTAATCCGACTAATTGACGTACGAGGAGCTCAGATTTGCAAACCGCGTTCAATTTGGAGTTTTCGTTTGGCCGCTACGGCCGATCAAAGTCTGAAAAATCAATTATTTTCGTAAATTTTCCAAAATCCTCACGGTGACTGACTAATTTTTTTGCTATTGAAGTTAGCTGAAATTTTATAACGGCAATCGATTTCTCTCGTCTTTCTGATGAAAATAAAGTTAAATTCAATAGTCTACGATGATTTTTAAGAAAGTTGCATTTTTTAACAAAATTTCCAAGGGGGTTAGTCATGTCTTTTTTCACGATTTCATCAAAAATTCAAAATCTCTAATCCGACTAATTGACGTACGAGGAGCTCAGATTTGCAAACCGCGTTCAATTTGGAGTTTTCGTTTGGCCGCTACGGCCGACCAAAGTCTGAAAAATCAATTATTTTCGTAAATTTTCCAAAATCCTCACGGTGACTGACTAATTTTTTTGCTATTGAAGTTAGCTGAAATTTTTTAACGGCAACCGATTTCTCTCGTCTTTCTGATGAAAAAAAAGTTAAATTCAATAGTCTACGATGATTTTTAAGAAAGTTGCATTTCTTAACAAAATTTCCAAGGGGGTTAGTCATGTCTTTTTTCACGATTTCATCAAAAATTCAAAATCTCTAATCCGACTAATTGACGTACGAGGAGCTCAGATTTGCAAACCGCGTTCAATTTGGAGTTTTGGTTTGGCCGCTACGGCCGATCAAAGTCTGAAAAATCAATTATTTTCGTAAATTTTCCAAAATCCTCACGGTGACTGACTATTTTTTTTGCTATTGAAGTTAGCTGAAATTTTTTAACGGCAATCGATTTCTCTCGTCTTTCTGATGAAAATAAAGTAAAATTCAATAGTCTACGATGATTTTTAAGAAAGTTGCATTTTTTAACAAAATTTCCAAGGGGGAAATCATGTCTTTTTTCACGATTTCATCAAAAATTCAAAATCTCTAATCCGACTAATTGACGTACGAGGAGCTCAGATTTGCAAACCGCGTTCAATTTGGAGTTTTGGTTTGGCCGCTACGGCCGATCAAAGTCTGAAAAATCAATTATTTTCGTAAATTTTCCAAAATCCTCACGGTGACTGACTATTTTTTTTGCTATTGAAGTTAGCTGAAATTTTTTAACGGCAATCGATTTCTCTCGTCTTTCTGATGAAAATAAAGTAAAATTCAATAGTCTACGATGATTTTTAAGAAAGTTGCATTTTTTAACAAAATTTCCAAGGGGGAAATCATGTCTTTTTTCACGATTTCATCAAAAATTCAAAATCTCTAATCCGACTAATTGACGTACGAGGAGCTCAGATTTGCAAACCGCGTTCAATTTGGAGTTTTGGTTTGGCCGCTACGGCCGATCAAAGTCTGAAAAATCAATTATTTTCGTAAATTTTCCAAAATCCTCACGGTGACTGACTATTTTTTTTGCTATTGAAGTTAGCTGAAATTTTATAACGGCAATCGATTTCTCTCGTCTTTCTGATGAAAATAAAGTTAAATTCAATAGTCTACGATGGTTATTAAGAAAGTTGCATTTTTTAACAAATTTTCAAGGGGGTTACTCATGTCTTTTTTTCGTGTTTTCGTCAAAAAATAAAAATCTCTAATCCGACTAATTGACGTACGAGGAGCTCAGATTTGCAAACCGCGTTAAAAACCCGTTAGCCGAAAGTTAATAAATTCCGATTATTTTCAGTTTCATTCTAAAATATTTCGACCAAACACCGGCACCTTTCGAGACGCCGAAACCCGGCACGCACACCTCGCCGAAAAGGAGAAAAACCAACAAACCGCCTGACGTTTTGGACTTGGTCGACTCTTGCTACAAACTGTTGAAATTTAAAACCGACTTTTTCAAGTCGAAATGGAACTGGTCCGTCTTTTTCCAAACGTACGGTGCACACGAAAATCCAATGATCCGATGGATTTATTGCCAGTGCGTCGCCATCTACACCGGCATGAACGAACTCGCGCTGAACCGCTACATGTCCCTAAGTTTGAGCGGCGAAGAAATCACCGATTGTTGCTTGAAATATCGAGTGGGGAAAATTGAACTTTCGGATGTTGAGGAGTTCGAGATGAATTTTGTAATTCCGAGCAGTGTCGTTTATATCAATGGGATTTACCTATCGACGTATCGAGACGGAGCTTGCGGGTCCGGAGGAATGGTGGAAGTCGAGTCGACCAAAAGGAATCTTAGGCGGGTGGCTTTGGGCGTGGCCACTAACAAGGCGATCAGCTTGTTGGGTCCCGTGGGAAGTGGAAAGACCAGCTTGATCGAGTACTTGGCGTGCAAAACGGGAAGGTCTCTGGGAGAGGGTTTTGTTAAGGTGCAGCTGGGCGATCAGACCGATAGCAAGATGCTGCTGGGGACTTACAGGTGCACCGATGTACCTGGGGAATTTGTTTGGCAGCCTGGGGTGTTGACGCAGGTTAGTTTTGATCTACAGATTTCGTCTGGGAATTGATTTTTTTTTTCGAATGCAGGCGGTTTTGGACGGTTCCTGGTTGCTACTCGAGGATATCGATTCCGCCAGTATGGACATCGCTTCCGTGTTGAGTGGATTGATTGAGAATGATTATCTGACGGTTCCTGGTTATAGGGATTACGTGCCGATTGCTCCTGGTTTTCAACTGTTCCTCACCCAAAGGTAAGAATGTGATTTTTTTAAATTGTGAGCGAGTGTTTTCACAGAATCAATTATTGTAACTTTTGACGGGCAATTTTTTTTTTCAAAATTGCCAAAGGATTAAAACGGGACTCAAGTAACAGGATATGATAGCTGTAGATTTACCTTTCACATGAACTTTGAATCATAAAAAAAAAATACATTTTTACCCTAGTTATTGGACGATTTATCCGCCCGCTTATGTGTAGATCCATGGGGCCTACACTCCCGCTTCGAGGGCAGGTGCGTTTGGGTTCCGTTATCTCGGAAACTATTGAATTTTCGAAAAAAATCATAGGAACTATTTTTGTAGATAAGTTCTTTCATCAATCAGATTGGTCCATTTCTGTCGAACGCCGCACGCTACAGAAACTTAGGACGTCAATGTCACTGAGAAACGGTAACACCCCGCGCGTCAGGGTGATTTGTTAAACTTGGGCTGATAACACCCCCGCTGTCAGTGTCGATGTTCAGATTTATATCATATTCATAGATACCCTTGAATAAAAAAAATACAATCGATCTGTCAACGTATAAACATGTCTGAATCACGTTTCGGGACAGAATGCGATGAAGCAATTAGTAATTTAATTACAACACCAAAAAACACGGTTAAAAGTAAAAAATAAGTACGGAAACTGTTCCAGCAGTTTTGTGAGGTAAGAAAATACGAATTGAAAATTGTACTTTTAATAAATAACTTTTCAAGTTTTGTACATAATTCAAGAACTTATCTTACCGAATGTACCTCGGGCAATGATAAATTCGCGATAATTTTGACTAGTTCCCTCAAGTGTGTTGCTTTAAGTAATTGCTAAGCAACACGCTTTCAGGGTTTAGTTAAAATTATCGCGAAATTATCATTGCCCTTGGGACATTATAGCTGATAATGAACTGATCTTTATTTTTTACATAAACAAAAATTCTCTAAATGTCATATTTCAGAAGATATTGGCGGGAAACCGATTTCTTGGAAACTTTGGGCCATTTTTCTCATCCGTCGCATAATACGCACATTAATATAAAAATTACTTTCTTGAGCGATTTTGTCAATGTTGGGCCCATTGTTTATTGGACTATTAGTATACCTCCAAGATGTCAATTTGAACAAACAACAAACACCACTCTTAAAACGTAACATCCACATCCCCCCTTCTTTCGCAGATTAGTGACTACAATCACCGGCCACCACAAAAAGCACACCGGCGCCAACGCCCTCCTCGAAAAGAACGTCCTGAACATCAACATCGAACCCCTCGTCCCCGAAGAGCTCACACAGATAATAGCCACGATCCACCCCCCTTTAAAAACAACCTCATCGCGCATGGTGGACGTGTTTTCGCTCTTCACGCGCAACCCCGACCACCTGCCCAGGACGACCCGCCTGATTTCCACCCGCGATCTATTCAAATGGTGCGCCCGCGCCGCCGTGGACTTCGACGTGAAAGACCAGGCCAGCGCCCTGAAAGTCCTACAAGACGCCATCGACATCTTCTGCTGTTCCTACCCGAACGTCGAGGATCGTTTAAAGCTTGCGCAGGAGATCAGCTCATTGTTGGGGATCGTTAACGAGAAGGCCAGGTTCTTCTGCGTGCAGTACAAACCGCACCTGCGCTTGAGCAACAGCAGTTTGAAGGTCGGGCGGGCCAGCATGGACTGTTTGGAGGTTTACACCAAAAAAGGAGCGAATTTTTGTTTCACGAGACCATCCGCTTGCTTATTGGAGCGGGTCATGTGCTGCACCGAGCGATTAGAGCCCGTGCTGCTGGTCGGCGAGACCGGAACGGGAAAGACCTCGTCGGTGCAATACCTCGCCAATACCCTGGGGAAGAAACTGATGGTCATCAACATGAATCAACAGTCCGATTCCGCCGACTTGCTCGGCGGTTACAAGCCCGTGGATCTGAAGTTCGTAATCGCGCCCATTAAAAAAGAATTCGAGGAGATTTTCACGGGATACTTCAACGTCGAATCCAACCGGAAATTCCTCGGCAACATCGCCTATTGCTACAATTCCAAACAGTGGATCATGCTGGTGAAGTTGATGAAGAAAAGCTACGAAGCGGCGCTGAAGAGATTGCAAGATAACGCGAAATCCGTCGCTAGAAAAAAGTGGACCACATTCGGCACGAAGCTGCTGAAGCTGGAACAACAATTAAAACACAAGAACGCGCTGGCTTTCGCCTTCATCGAAGGCACGCTGGTGAAGGCGGTCGAGAACGGCTACTGGGTCCTACTCGATGAGATAAATTTAGCCAACGCCGAAACCCTCGAGTGCCTCTCGGGATTGCTAGAGGGAAACCGCGGGTCCGTGAACTTGCTAGAACGCGGCGATAAGAAACCCGTGCGCCGTCACGAAAACTTCACCCTGTTCGCCTGCATGAATCCCTCCACTGACATCGGCAAGAAAGATCTTCCGGCCGGATTAAGGAATCGCTTCACCGAGTTTTTCGTCGAGGAATTGACCGATCGCAACGATTTGCTTTTGCTGGTCAACAATTACCTGCAAGCGATGTCTTTGTCGTCGGAGAAGTTGGAGAGTATCGTGAAGTTTTATTTGGGCGTGAGGAAGGAGGCGGTGAACAGTTTGTCGGATGGTTTGGGACACAAGCCGCACTTCTCGCTGAGGTCGCTGTGCAGGGCGTTGACGATAGCGGCGAAGAATCCGTGCGGGATGTTCGCCAGAAGTATGTACGAGGCGTTTTGCTTGAGCTTCCTCACGCAACTGGATTCCGGTTCTTACAAGATCGTCGAGGGCATGATCGCAAAGTAAGTGATTGCTGTTTTAATTTATAATTCCTAACGTGTGTATTCTAAATTTTTGTAATTGTTACTATCCAGATCATGTTGATAATTTTAGCTATCAAGGTCGAACATTTTTAGAATTATACTTGTTGGCGGACGCTTTGGTGTTCTTCTGGTTCTAAGGAACACGTCCGCTGAATATGCCGCTCACGCGATAACCTTTGCTCTTCGATCCGCGTGAATATAAATTGTCACATTTGTGAACAAAATAAAGTAGACTTTTGCAATAGAGAAAGTATATTTAGCATAACGTATGTGTAATATAAGAAATCGAGAGGAACTAACTAGATATTCACAAATTTACAAAAACGAAAGGTATTTACAATACGTGGGGGGCGCACTGGTGATGGTAAATTGAAGGAGAAGGCGAAAAATCGCGGTACTCTGTTTATTACTTTAAATGTTTAATAAAAACAGTTCAAACTTAGCCTAAATTCAAGGGTCGGCAATTATGACCTCGACTTCTACACCAGGTTCAATCGAGATGGAGGTGATTTGCTTGACAATTTCTTAAGGAGTGCAGATCGATAACTCTCTTGTGGATCCTCATCTGGAAACGATCCCATGTCTTGGAACCTTCATCGCAAGGTGTCTTCCTGGTGGTGATACCTTTTCTGGGGTTTCAAAATTTCCCCGTTTGCCAAATTCCAAGAATGCCAGACGGTCATCTTCCTGGCGTAAAAGCGGTTGTCACTAATCTGAAGAACGAATGCGAACACACGTACAGCCCTATTACTTAAATGAGGCGCACACAATGGCAGTACCATTAGAAAATATGCAAATTTAAGAAATATTACTCCCAGGAGCAATAAAAATTAAATACATTTTGCATCGCAAACAATACTCCTCCAGACGTAATATTTTGATAATATTAAGCGCATAAGATCCAAAATTTCTAAGAGTACGGAGTGTTAATTTCTCCGTAATCGTTCTCCTCTCTCTTCTAATTTCCACGTGCTTTCCCACGGCGTGCAAATGGCCGTTCTTGTTTGTTTAACACTGCAACGAGCGGGACCTTCCCTCGCTGCCTTTTGTCTCCACTAAAGTCTAACGATTCTGTCGAAACGAAATCAAAATACAAGGTTGGCATGGTTTTACCGGACAGAATATCGATATCCGAGATAGGCATTGGCTTTCCGGTTGACAGTTGACAGTCCGTTGACAACTGTCAACCAATATTTTAGGTATTGAAATCGCTAACAGTGACCGCGAAAACCTATAAGATGAGTGGCAGCTCGATGGCTCCAGGACCCTCCTCACTGTGCGCTCTAGAGCCGTGAAGTTCACCGGTTGTCCGCTGTTCCTGTCTTTTCCAATCAGTGCGGTTAGGGAAACATCTTTTCTTAGAGCTGGTCTCGCTACCACGAAAACCGTTTGTGTCCCCATCTCATCCTCCTTCTTCGCCTGTTGTTCGCTTCGGGTTCCTCTGCCTGGTTCGCCGATCCTGTTGCCCCGTATGCCTCCGTGGGACCTGGCATTAGTCTGGAGGACGCTGTCCCTAGCTGCAATTCCTTTCGCGATCTCTCCAAGAGCGCTCGGTGCTCCTTGGTTCTACGCCATTGCCTGTTCTTTTCGCTTCTCTGTTTACGAGTTCTTAGTGGCCGGGTCTGTTGCTTCGGCTGCACCACCAGCCGCAATAAGGACCTCCTGGATAGGCTTAATTTTCAGTTGCTTAATTATCCGTAACATCCTGCAAGTTGGCCGAAATCGTGTGGCATCGAGATATACCGTTCCTCTTCACCTTCCTCTTCCCCGAGCTAGGCTTACTCACCCTCAATCCCGGGCAGGGATGAAGACTTGCACTAGCCCGCAGTAGCTCATTGTTCCCTTAAATCTACGACTAAGACAAGCTGCTCTTAAGTGTTTGCCTCACTCACCGAGTCGTGCTGCTGGTGGTCAAACGGTCCTTACTATTTTCGAAGGCAGTGCACGTTTGCGGAAGGATTGAAAAGGCGTAAAAGAATAAATACAAAAGTAAAATAAAATTGTAGTTCCTTGGATCATAAGTCCCAAAAACTAAATTTTAATTTTTTACCTTAAATTTCGTCTCCAAAATCGATTTTGTTGGTTTATTAGCTGGTTTTATTCTCTACATCATTTCTGCAGTAGGCGATTTTGTACGATGGTATGATTTTCGCGGGCCGCATAAAAGTTTCTTAAATATTATAAATTCAGTAACGCAAGCAGGATTATTATTATTGCTTACTTTAACAATTTATTTCTGGGATCGTGCACCACATAGAATCGATCGCCCACAGTTTGATACACCTGCTCTACAGTAACGATAGAAAAAAATAAATTTAACACGTTGAGCGCCACGCCGATTTTGAAGGCAGTCCCCGTCAGGCCACGCGTGCCACTTAGAAGCGCTGGTATTGTAGGTCAATGTCTCTTATCGCAGTAGAAGAGTGTTTTTTTAAAGAATGGCCCGTTCTAAAAGTCTTAAATTACTCTTGCTTCCCGATGACACCTAAATTGCTCCACCCGCTGAGTATTGTGGTAAATACTGATGTTATGGTCGGTCCCTTTTTTTTGCCGGTTTTGTCGGTGGAGACAATTTTAGTAGGTCGCGGTCGCAGTGTCAGCCAGCGGTGGCAGACGCAGCCTAAATGTAATTTCAGTGTCAGCCACCGCTGGTTTACGCGGCCTAAATGTAATTTAAGTGTCAGCCACCGCTGGTTGGCGCGGTCTAAACGGAAAGTCCAGTGTCAGCCACCGATGACTGACGCGGCGCTCCACGTGTTAAACAAGGGGCAGCGAATTTAAGCAGTTTAACCGATACAGACGACCAAAGGCGGCTTTCACCGTAATGCATTTAATTTCGTTACTATAGATACATGATTGGAGGTCCTAAGGAGGTAAAAGCAGTCTTAAAACAGCAAATCCCGCAGCCCAAAACACCCGGCACGCACCTACAGTTTGAGGATTACTGGATCCTAAAAGGTGAACTCGAGCCCGTAGTCGTTGACGATTACATCCTCACACAATCCGTGAGGAAAAATTTGCGCGATTTGGCAAGGGTCGTTTCCATCGGACGGCTACCAGTTCTCCTACAGGTAAGACGTTTTTGCGCACGCAAAAATAAACTCGTGTAAAAACGTTTGATTTAATTTAAAGGGTGATACATCAGTTGGTAAGACGAGTTTGATTACTTATTTGGCGAAAGCTTCGGGCTATAAATGCGTTCGGATCAACAACCACGAGCACACGGATTTGCAGGAGTATATCGGATCGTACGCGGCTGATGCTGAAGGAAAATTAGAATTCAGAGAAGGTAAGGAAGTTGTTTTTACATTATGATTATTATTATTATTAATTAATTTTCGATAGGATTATTGGTTCAGGCAATGCGTGCGGGTCACTGGATCATTCTCGATGAATTAAATTTAGCCCCGAGTGATGTATTAGAAGCGCTTAACAGAGTCCTCGACGATAACAGGGAGTTGTTCATTCCGGAAACTCAGGAGACCGTCAAGGCGCATCCGAACTTCATGCTGTTCGCCACGCAGAATCCCCCGGGGGCGTACGGAGGTAGAAAAATGCTGTCGCGAGCCTTTAGAAACCGTTTCGTCGAGTTGCACTTTAACGAAATCCCCCACGACGAGCTGGAATTTATATTGCACAAGCGGTGCCAGATGGCGCCGTCTTACGCGAAGAAGATGATCAACGTTATGAAAGATTTACAGGTAATTATTGCGCGAGATGTTCGGAGTTGTGTTTGATGGTGACTTTTGAAGATGCGGAGGAGGGGTTCCGCTGCGTTCGCCGGGAAACACGGATTTATCACGCTGCGAGATTTGTTCAGGTGGGGTGAGAGGTACCGCTTGGCGCAGAATGTGAGTTCTTTGTACGATTGGGATCAGCATTTGGCGGATGAAGGGTACTTATTGTTGGCCGGGCGCGTGAGAAAAGCGGAAGAGAGGGAGGAGATCGCGCAGGCTGTTCAGAAGCACATGAAGAGAACAGTTGTGCCCTCGCATTTGTTCACATGTAAGTTCGCATACAAAAAAACGCTATAAATTTACTTACCTGTTACAATCCCTAGTGAGTGAAAAAACTTCGTCTGTGACTAAAAACATCTTGGAGAAAATTATGGAGAATAAACATAAACATAGAAATATCGTTTGGACTTACAATATGAGACAGCTGGCAGTGCTGGTGTGTAAAGCTTTGCAATTTAAAGAGCCCGTATTGTTGGTGGGTGAAACTGGTGGGGGGAAGACCACCGTTTGTAATCTCATTGCTGAAAATAACGGACAAAGCTTGGTGACCGTGAATTGCCACATGCATACAGAGAGCAGCGATTTTATTGGAGGATTGCGACCAGTGCGGGATCATACTGTTAGTACTTTGCTAATTATGTGAAGTTTTTGAATGTTACACGGGTTTTAATTACAGGAGGAGAATTTAAACAAACTTTTCGAGTGGGTCGACGGTCCTCTGGTTCAGGCGATGGACAAGGGTGACTTATTTTTGGCCGACGAAATTTCTTTAGCGGACGATAGTGTTTTGGAACGGTTAAACTCCCTCCTCGGTAAGTACAATATATCGTCGGTGAAGCGGCAACACCGCCTATCTCACATTTACCAAATTTGACAGGAGAGAGAAAAAACTGATTTTTTCGCCTGCCTCTACCGAAACCATACATTTTCGCCATAAAAGTCGGGCCGAAACTACGATTTAGCGTATCTAGGGCCGAAAAAATAATATGCATAATCTAGACAACCTTCCGTGGAATATGAGTAGGCTATGTAAAAATCTGACATTGACAGTTCAATGGTGCGCGATATAAAATTTCCTGAAACACTGTTTTTACTTAAGGCAGGCGAAAAAATATCGAGTGTAACTCAGGCCAAAATGCTTTGGCAACCCTTGCCCGCTTCGCTCGCTCGTGTTGCAAAAAGCGACGGGTTGCTAAAGCCTATTTACAGCCCTTGATACAATATATACTATATAACATTCTGGAAAAAGATTATGTAGTAAAATCTCAATTTTGGTCAAAATAGCGGTTAGGCGGTATTGCCGCTTCATGGAGGATATACAATTGTTTATGACATTAATTTTCTTTTCTTTTCAAAATCAGAACCGGAAAGGACTTTATTATTGGCGGAGAAAGGATCGGACAAAAACGATTCTGAACTAATAGTCGCACACGGCAACTTCCATTTTGTCGGCACGATGAATCCGGGCGGTGATTTCGGAAAGAAAGAATTGTCTCCGGCTCTCAGAAACAGATTCACCGAAATCTGGTGCGAGACCTGCACTAACCGCCAAGACTTGATCGACATAATCGAGCACAACTTAAACCAAACCGTTAGAATGCATCTGCAGAAAGAGGGCATCAGCAGCATCGGGATCAACATAATGGACTTCATCGAATGGTTCAAACTACAAGAAATTGGAAAACGGTAAGTGATAAAATAAGAATTTTTTAAATCTAGTCATCCGTTGAAAAGTTATTATTAAAAAAACGAAAAACCGTACTGTTCGCTAGTTGTAATTAAATATGGTTTGATCAATGGATCTTTGCATGCGCGTCATTACCGAAGACTGAGTTTTCTCGCCTTGGACGACATACGTACACACACGATTGCGTCTAATTTACTTATCCTAGAGAGTGTAAACGCATGAAGGTGTTGTCGTCGGAGCTTGGTTCAGCTATCTATGACGTACGTGCAAATATCCACTGAGCAAAGTATATCTTCTTGGAATATAGGTAAATAGCGTGGAGGACAAGTTTATTCTTTCATCATCATAATGTTTACACCCTGATTCCACGTCTCATTATTTGTTATTTGTTTACAGCTTTACTGTAAGCATCAGAGACATCCTAACTTGGGTCTCCTTCATAAACGTGTGTTCCCCAAAAACGGGCACACCGGAAGCTTACCTGCACGGAGTGCGTCTGACTTTCTTGGACAGTCTGGGCTCGGGCGTCACCAGCATGGAGAAGTAAGTATTTTAACACAACCGAAACAACACCCACCACTACTCTTGCGTTCACTTCTCCAGTCCAGCGATTCTTCGAAAGTTCCACGATGATTGCACCAACTTCATCAGAAACCAAATCAAAGAGTATATCGCGGACCAAATGGGGACGATACAGACGAGCGACAAGTGTTTCGGCCTATCCCCGTTCTTCATCGAAACGGGCGAGGCGGAGCGGGAGAAGGTCAAGTTTTCGTTCCAGGCCCGCACACCCCAGTACAACGCGTTGCAGGTGCTGAGAGGGTTGCAGCTGAACAAGGCGCTGCTTTTGGAGGGAAGCCCCGGTGTCGGAAAGACCAGTTTGGTGACGGCGCTGGCGAAAGCTTCTAGGCATAAGATCTTCCGGGTGAATTTATCTGATCAAACGGTGAGTTATTTTATAATTGTCTATAGATTTTGTGTGAGAGTAATTTGCGCCTCTTCATATGAGCATGAGATTTTATTGCGTGGCTTGACAGTACTTAAGCTGGTATGAATCGGCTGTGTAAAAGAAATAATTTCTGAAAAATAAAACATTAATAATAGTAATTTTTCCTGCAGCCGTTTTTTAAGTTAAAAAAGCTAAGACACACACGAATGTTATATGACAAGCGCTGTTATAATTAAATACGAAGTTGATGTTTTTGTCAAGGCCGCCTACATACAGGGTGTTTCAGAGCTCTGGGATCGGTCAATCACGTGCTTATTTGTCAAAATTTTGAAAAAATGTTTTATATAAAAGTTGTGCAGAATAGTGAGCTGCACGCCCTTAAAATGTTTAAATTTATACAAGGTGTCTCATAACAAAGTTACAGACCAAACTTATGTTTTTTTTAAATGGAATACCCTGTATATTTTAACATTTTTGAATTCCTCGTTACTTGGAGATTAACATGACCAAGGTTGTGGGGATTGAAACTGGGCCGTTTTTGTGTTATTCAGTTGTTTATACAAAAATTTGAACAAAATTGTTAAAGTGCTTCCCTAAAACTAATAACGATAATTCATTCTAATATAGTGGTAAAGTTTAGTCTTCAAAATTACTATATCATCCAAAACGTAACTCAGCGTATTATACAGGGTGATAGCCATTCGCAAACTGCACAATTTCTTCATTTTTTTAAATGGAACACCCTATATATTATTTCATAATTTGAAAGTCTATTGAGTAAGCTTTCGTTTCATATTAGGTTTCGTATGTCTGAAGTTGATAGTGACTCGAGTATTTCAGAATTCGTTCGTAAGTTGCATGTTTCGGTTGAGAAGGATCCGTTTATAAGCGTTGTGTTTGCCTACAAAATCGTATTTTATGTTTTTGAGACATGTATTCAAATCTTGTATCCTACCATATTTCAACAAAATCTGGATGCATTATTCCCAATAAGTTATACAAACAATTATGTTTCAATACAGATAGAGAACTATAGTAAAAACTTATAAATCAACTTAAATAACAAAACAATTTCATAGCATAAGTATATAAAATGAAAAATAACAAAACAATTTAATAACATAAGAATATAAAATGAAAAATAACAATTTAAAGAAGTTTACAACATGTTTTCAAAATTTCGACCATTCTGATTTAAACAAATTCTGAGACGTTCAACGAACGATTTGTGAACTGCAACTAAAACTGCAGAAAAAGCATTCCTAATTCGTATTCACATATCATCTGCTGTAGTCGGTGGTATACGGAACACCATGTCCTTGATATAGCCCCATAGAAAAAGATCTAATTTCGTGAGGTCCGGCGACCTGGGTGGCCATAGTACAGGTCCGCCGTGACCTATCCACTTATTAGGATAACGGTCATTCAAAAATTGTCGTACACTGCGAGCAAAATGTGGTGGTGCACCATCCAACTGGATCCACATATCTCTTACTACGTTGCGTGGTACGTCAAGTAGGTACTCATCTGAATGATTCCTAAGAAATTCTTCAAACATTTCTCCATTCAGGCTGCCTTCAAAGAAGTGTGGTCCTATGACGCGAGTTCCTAGAATACCACCCCATACATTCAGGCTCCATCGATTTTGATTATTTACTGTCCTTGTGAAATGAGGATTGTGGTCCGAATAATAATGAAGGTTGTGTCTGTTTACCTTGCCATTATTGTGAAATGAAGCCTCATCAGTAAACAACACAAAATCAAAAAAATGTTAATTTTTTCCCAGAATATTAAGGGCGGATATGCAGTTCTAGCGGGAAAATCTGCTTCTCCAAGCTGTTGTTCTAAGTGGATGTGGTAAGGGTGAAATTTGTGTTTCTTCAAAATTCTATGCGCTGAGGGCCGACTAATATCCAACTGATTATTTAATTCGGATAAACTTAATTTAGGGTTTTCAACTATCGATGCCAATACCAGGAATTCGCTATCTTCGTTAATTACAGGTTTGCTATGCACAGGTTTTGAATAATTAACGTTACCTGTAGTCTCAAATCGCTCTTGCACTCTTCTAAATGCTCCTTGTCGTGGACACCACCTCTCGGGATACCGCTGTCCATACACTCGTGAAGCCAAAAGACAATTTTTGTGACATTCGCCAAGAATGAAAATCATGTCAACCAATTCTTCTTGGGAGAAATTCATAATTATAAACTAAGATCACAACTTAAATGGTTCGATCTATTTTTGAGACCAATATAATAATTACTGTCACCTGTATTTTTTAGTTTGTTTATTTGAAATGATTGGTAACTAGATTTTAAAACTAATAATAAAAAACATGCAAATTACCAATGAATTTTGAAATATTAGAGTAACCATCAACTTCAGATATACGAAACCTTATATGAAACGAAAGCTTACTTAATGGACTTTTAAATTATGAAAAAATATATAGGGTGTTCCATTTGAAAAAATTAAGAAATTGTGCAGTTTGCGAATGACTATCACCCTGTATAATACGCTGAGTTATGTTTTGGATGATATAGTAATTTTGAAGACTAAAGTTCAACTAAACTGTACCACTAAATTAGAATGAATTATCTTTATTAGTTTCAGGGCAGTACTTTAACAATTTTGTTCAAATTTTTGTATAAACAACTGAATAACACAAAAACGGCTCGGTTTCAATCGCCGAAACCTAAGTCATTTTAATCTCCAAGTAACGAGGAATCCAAAAATACTAAAATATACAGGGTGTTCCATTAAAAAAAACATAAGTTTGGTCTGTAACTTTGTTATGAGACGCCCTGTATAAATTTAAATATTTTTAGGGTATGCCGATCACTATTCCGCACAACTTTTATATAAAACATTTTTCAAAATTTTGACAAGTAAGCACGTGATTGACCGTTCCCAGAGCTCTGAAACACCCTGTATATACGCAAAATTGTCCCGAAAGTAACAAAAAGCGTCCCGAAAGTAAAGAAATCGTTCCGAAAGTGATACAACATCGTCCCGAAAATAACAACTTTCGGTACGATTTATGTAAAGTGGTACTTTCGATTTAATAAATCATACCGAAAGTTTTATTTTCGGGACGGCTGCAGAAAAAATAATATTACTTCTCTAATAATTGTTACAGGACATATCCGACCTTTTCGGAGCCGATTTGCCGGTCGAAGGAGGAAAAGCAGGCTCGTTCTCCTGGCGCGACGGCCCCCTCCTGCAAGCCCTCAAAAAGGGCCACTGGATCCTCCTCGACGAACTCAACCTCGCCTCGCAGTCCGTCCTCGAGGGCCTGAACGCGTGCCTCGATCACCGCGGCGAAATCTTCATACCCGAACTCTCCAAGACCTTCCACGTCAAACCCGGCACGCGATTCTTCGCCTGCCAGAACCCCCTCAAGCAGGGCGGATCCCGCCGCGGCCTACCGCAATCCTTCCTCAACCGCTTCACCCAAGTCCACCTAATCCCTCTCCAACGATGCGACCTCAGCCTCATCCTTATCTGCCAGTTCCCCAAACTGCCTCAAGTTACCATAATCAAGATGCTCTTATTCTGCATGAAGTTAAATCTCCAACTGGAGCAGCACACTTTCGCGCACAAGGGGGCGCCCTGGGATTTCAATCTGCGCGATCTGACGAGGTGGTGCGAGGCCGTGATGTACCAGCGGGAATGCAGCGGACGTTGTCGGCCGGAGAGTCTCGTGAAGTTGATTTTCGTCGATAGGATGCGAACGGATAGTGATAAAGTGCAGATGGAAGAGATTTTCGCGCGCGTTTTCGGTGCTGAAATCGGCGGTAGAGCTCCGGTGTGCTACGTGAACGAAAGCGAAGTCGTGTTCGGTGATGTGAAGTTGGACAGGGTTGGAACCGGTGGTGATGTTAATGTGATGAAGCAGGAAGTCGGGTCGCTGGTGCTGAGGCAGCAGTTGCACGTGCTGAGGAGTTTGGCGTACTGCGTTAACCTGAACTGGATGGCGATTTTGGTAAGTGGATCTTTTATCTGATTGAGGTTGGCGGCACTTACTTCGTGATACATTTTTAATTAAATAAAACACACTTTTACTTAGTTAATATCACACTATTTATTTATAGTGACAATGATTGATAATGATCATTGTTTGATCGAAACTGCAGTCACTATAAATAAACAGTGTGATATTAACTAAGTAAAAGTGTGTTTTATTGGATCTTTTATTCTATGTAGGAGATTCAAAACGTGCACTGGTGTTTTATCAGCGGGTTGACCAGGACATACATTTTCATACATTTAACCCGCTATTGGTGACGCTGGTCTCAAGCACCGGGGTTTTCAACTGAAGATTTTTCGAAATGTGTTACTAATGGTTCATGTTTTTTTTTTAAATTTATGTTCTTTGACAATAAAACAAAGATATTTAATCAATTTAAGTTCTGCAATGCGGCAGCTACTCGAAATTGCAACAAAAAACAATAACGGAGAATAAAGTTTAAAAATAAAATCCAGTGCTTGTTTTTTTTAGAAGTAACTGGTGCGTAACTTCCTAATACAGAACGTCCTTCTGGCCGATTCATGTTACGTGCGGAGCGCGACATGAACCCACAATTCCTTCAACCAGGATTTTAGATTGTCACAATGTTTGCAAAAAAATGAATGTTAAAATCTATCCCTGAAAATTCTCCTCAGTTTGTTTGTTGCACGGTGTTTAACATACTAGAATAACATCAACGGCATTTGTTATTACTTACAGGTTGGTACTGCGAGTTCCGGAAAGAGCAGCGTGGTCCGTACTCTGGCGAAACTGTGTGGGAAACTTCTGCGTACGCTTTCTGTTACATCGGCAATGGACACGACGGACATACTCGGAGGATTCGAACAGGTAGGATTTTTTGTTTTCATTTTGTACGTTGGACATATCGAAAATTACTCTGGTCTTGTTTTAACGGAGTAGAAAAATACATAAAATTTGAACCCAACCAGATATTGAGTATGATAGCGCCATCTCATATTTAACCTTTTGAGTGCGTACTTCGGGCGTTACGCCTGGCATGACACAAGTTTGCTTATAATGTTCTACCGGTTAGACATATCGAAAATTATTCTGGTCCTGTTTTAACGGAGTAGAAAAATACATAAAATTTGAACGCAACCAGATATTGAGTATGATAGCGCCATCTCATATTTAACCTTTTGAGTGCGTACTTCGGGCGTTACGCCTGGTATGACACAAGTTTGCTTGTAATGTTCTACCGGTTAGACATATCGAAAATTATTCTGGTCCTGTTTTAATGGAGTAGAAAACTACATAAAATTTGAACGCAACCAGATGTTAAGTATGATAGCGCCATCTCATATTTAACCTTTTGAGTGCGTACTTCGGGCGTGACGCCTGGCATGACACAAGTTTGCTTGTAATGTTCTACCGGTTAGACATATCGAAAATTATTCTGGTCCTGTTTTAATGGAGTAGAAAACTACATAAAATTTGAACGCAACCAGATGTTAAGTATGATAGCGCCATCTCATATTTAACCTTTTGAGTGCGTACTTCGGGCGTGACGCCTGGCATGACACAAGTTTGCTTGTAATGTTCTACCGGTTAGACATACCGAAAATTATTCTGGTCCTGTTTTAATGGAGTAGAAAACTACATAAAATTTGAACGCAACCAGATGTTAAGTATGATAGCGCCATCTCATATTTAACCTTTTGAGTGCGTACTTCGGGCGTTACGCCTGGCATGACACAAGTTTGCTTGTAATGTTCTACCGGTTAGACATATCGAAAATTATTCTGGTCCTGTTTTAATGGAGTAGAAAACTACATAAAATTTGAACGCAACCAGATGTTAAGTATGATAGCGCCATCTCATATTTAACCTTTTGAGTGCGTACTTCGGGCGTGACGCCTGGCATGACACAAGTTTGCTTGTAATGTTCTACCGGTTAGACATACCGAAAATTATTCTGGTCCTGTTTTAATAGAGTAGAAAACTACATAAAATTTGAACGCAACCAGATGTTAAGTATGATAGCGCCATCTCATATTTAACCTTTTGAGTGCGTACTTTGGGCGTTACGCCTGGCATGACACAAGTTTGCTTGTAATGTTCTACCGGTTAGACATATCGAAAATTATTCTGGTCCTGTTTTAATAGAGTAGAAAACTACATAAAATTTGAACGCAACCAGATGTTAAGTATGATAGCGCCATCTCATATTTAACCTTTTGAGTGCGTACTTTGGGCGTTACGCCTGGCATGACACAAGTTTGCTTGTAATGTTCTACCGGTTAGACATATCGAAAATTATTCTGGTCCTGTTTTAATGGAGTAGAAAACTACATAAAATTTGAACGCAACCAGATGTTAAGTATGATAGCGCCATCTCATATTTAACCTTTTGAGTGCGTACTTCGGGCGTGACGCCTGGCATGACACAAGTTTGCTTGTAATGTTCTACCGGTTAGACATACCGAAAATTATTCTGGTCCTGTTTTAATAGAGTAGAAAACTACATAAAATTTGAACGCAACCAGATGTTAAGTATGATAGCGCCATCTCATATTTAACCTTTTGAGTGCGTACTTCGGGCGTTACGCCTGGCATGACACAAGTTTGCTTGTAATGTTCTACCGGTTAGACATATCGAAAATTATTCTGGTCCTGTTTTAATGGAGTAGAAAACTACATAAAATTTGAACGCAACCAGATGTTAAGTATGATAGCGCCATCTCATATTTAACCTTTTGAGTGCGTACTTCGGGCGTGACGCCTGGCATGACACAAGTTTGCTTGTAATGTTCTACCGGTTAGACATACCGAAAATTATTCTGGTCCTGTTTTAATAGAGTAGAAAACTACATAAAATTTGAACGCAACCAGATGTTAAGTATGATAGCGCCATCTCATATTTAACCTTTTGAGTGCGTACTTCGGGCGTTACGCCTGGCATGACACAAGTTTGCTTGTAATGTTCTACCGGTTAGACATATCGAAAATTATTCTGGTCCTGTTTTAATGGAGTAGAAAACTACATAAAATTTGAACGCAACCAGATGTTAAGTATGATAGCGCCATCTCATATTTAACCTTTTGAGTGCGTACTTTGGGCGTTACGCCTGGCATGACACAAGTTTGCTTGTAATGTTCTACCGGTTAGACATATCGAAAATTATTCTGGTCCTGTTTTAATAGAGTAGAAAACTACATAAAATTTGAACGCAGCCAGATATTAAGTATGATAGCGCCATCTCATATTTAACCTTTTGAGTGCGTACTTCGGGCGTTACGCCTGGTATGACACAAGTTTGCTTGTAATGTTCTACCGGTTAGACATATCGAAAATTATTCTGGTCCTGTTTTAATGGAGTAGAAAACTACATAAAATTTGAACGCAACCAGATGTTAAGTATGATAGCGCCATCTCATATTTAACCTTTTGAGTGCGTACTTCGGGCGTGACGCCTGGCATGACACAAGTTTGCTTGTAATGTTCTACCGGTTAGACATATCGAAAATTATTCTGGTCCTGTTTTAATGGAGTAGAAAACTACATATAATTTGAACGCAACCAGATATTAAGTATGACGGCGCCATCCCATATTTAACCTTTTGAGTGCGTACTTCGGGCGTGACGCCTGGCATGACACAAGTTTGCTTGTAATGTTCTACCGGTTAGACATACCGAAAATTATTCTGGTCCTGTTTTAATGGAGTAGAAAACTACATAAAATTTGAACGCAACCAGATGTTAAGTATGATAGCGCCATCTCATATTTAACCTTTTGAGTGCGTACTTTGGGCGTTACGCCTGGCATGACACAAGTTTGCTTGTAATGTTCTACCGGTTAGACATATCGAAAATTATTCTGGTCCTGTTTTAATAGAGTAGAAAACTACATAAAATTTGAACGCAGCCAGATATTAAGTATGATAGCGCCATCTCATATTTAACCTTTTGAGTGCGTACTTCGGGCGTGACGCCTGGCATGACACAAGTTTGCTTGTAATGTTCTACCGGTTAGACATACCGAAAATTATTCTGGTCCTGTTTTAATGGAGTAGAAAACTACATAAAATTTGAACGCAGCCAGATATTAAGTATGATAGCGCCATCTCATATTTAACCTTTTGAATGCTTACTTCGGGTGTTACGCCTGGCTTACATGCATGTCACAAGATTGCCTGTAATGTTCTACCGGTATCTCGAGGCGTGTGAGGGTAAATTTTGCGCAGAGCAAGGAAGTATTCGGAGAACGCCACAACAGATCTCCGCGTGGAAAAATTAATAGGCGTCCCCTCTCTTGAAATTTAAGGTGGTCACTGCGGAACAGGCCTCGAGATACTGGTAAAGCTCTACTTATACTGCTGGTATTTTGTAAGCGGTGATGTAAGAGGATGTATCCCGATTAATGTGTAGCAAACGTAACGGACCAAGTAAAACTGGCGGCGAATGACTGCGGATGGAGTGCTGACTTGGCGAAAGGGTTAATGGATTTATTATATTCATAAATTTCATGTGAGAAATTTGAGACAAATTCAAAACCATTGAAATCTGAGGGTGGCTCAGAGTAAAAAATTGGCGTTGGTTGTACCGGTTTTATTTACGGACTTTATGTACAAAATATACAGAGATTAGAAAGTCGAAAATAGTTGGCGGGACATTACCTGGAAATCACTATAAAAATTTAAGTAACCTGAAATTGGTTGCCTGAATTATTTCAGTGCAGTGCATGTGCATTTTATTTATTTTGACGTTACTTGTTTTAAAAACTATCCTTAAAACAAGTAACCTCAAAAAACCACAAGACGTCAAAATGGACAATATTCTTACGTACTGCACTGATCCAGACAGCCAACATAATATTACGTGAATTATTATCCCTATTTTTAGAAAATGTGCCGCCAACTATTAACGGCTGTGAGCGTGCGTTGTTGTTAGTTCCGCAGCTAATCACAGATGGCGCTGATCTATTCCAATTTATCCACATGTCTTGTCGCTTCCTGTTATTCCATGATGGCGACTGACATATCGCGACGGTGCACATCATAAAATGGCGTCTCCCCCTCTGCCATTTTCCCTTCCACCAACCACAAGCTATCGCGACGGCGCTTTATTTGAAATTAAAGAAGTGTCAGTTGACTCTCTGCCCCACACCGCACAAACATGCACATTCAACCAATTTACAATAACTTTAGGGTGGTTTAAATGTACGGATAGAAAAATTCGAAAGCAACGTTTATAATGATTTATTTATTTTCAAAGTATGTACAGTCATAGAGGATGATAAAACCCAAAACGGAATCGACAACCGAAAAGGTTTACATAAAAAAATATATCTTTCAGCTTGAAATGATTTAAGCATACAATGTTGAACAACTCAAATCCTTACTTACACTATACATTATCAATTCATCAATTGGACAATAATTATCTTATTTACAGTTATTTGATTATATTTATAAGTTATTCGTTTAGGCACATCATTTTTTTTTGTTTAGTTAATACTTAGTGGTTTACCTGAATTGCTCATAATTTTTTTTTTGTTGGTGTTTTTTTTTTGTTCTCTCGCGCTACTCGTTTAAACTCGTTATAATTCGATGCCTGATTTTATCGTTTTCTTTTTTAAGGTTTTTAATTTCCGTTTTAAATTTGATCCTGTCTCTAAAAAATGGATATATAATCGTACTAGTCATTACACGTAGTGATTATGTTAGTTGAAAATGTTCAAGTTATTCTAACTTAGATTATTATTATTTATTATTATTATTATTAAGAGAAGTGTTACAGTAAAATCAGTTCTTTTCTTTTTTTCTTTTTTGTTGTTGTTTAGTTTACGGTGTAATAGTTGGCAACCGACTGTGTTTGTGTGTGTGTGTGTGAGAGTGTGTGATATTCCTTTTCTTATATAAATGTAGAACTTAAAACACCTACGTTAAGCTGTATTAGTGGGAATGGTGGAGGTCTTAAATATATAGGTAGAAACGCCAAAGTGGCGCTATCTATTGCCTGAATGCTGTACTGAACCAAATCCGGATTTGGTTCAGTACAGCATTCAGGCAATAGATACCGCCACTTTGGCGTTTCTACCTATAACGGTGTTTGGAATACTTATATTCCAATAGTAATCTCCGTTTCCCCATCAGCAACTAACTACACTGATGAGACCTGAAAGGTCAAAACCGGTGGGGAAACAATACTTAATGTTCGTCTTAAATATAGTTATAGAAGTTGATTTTGAAAAAAAATTCTGCTACTGTTGGTAACAGATGAATCCTATAAAAAGTTGGAGTTGGTACTGAGTACTAGCAGTTGTCAGCTACTGGATGAATGAATTTACAGCAAATATTATCGATCGCAGTTTAGCATGTTTGCATTTTAAATTCTACATTTATTTAATCTACAACGAGTAAAGGGTCGCCTAAAGTTTAGCCTTCGTCTAGGAGTAGTAGTAGTTAATGAATTAAACTTACGACTTAAGGTACTTTACGATCAATTCCATAATAGGCGCGGTACTCGCGAACCGGCGACGATAGTATGCGTGAAAGTACGTATTTACAGGGGATGCGATGCGATGACGTTGAGATTGAGCTTGGTAAGTTGTTTTCCATTTTGGCAGAGAAGAGTTTCTGGTCGTGTACACTTATTTGAGACCCCTAAAACACTACATACGAGCAGTTATCTATTTGTATTGCTTCATTCTACTACACAAAAATAGAGTTTCAAAAGGTTAGTCTGTTCGAGCGTGGTGGTGACGGCGGGCCCCGCGTCGGGCGCCACGATCCGTGTCGCGATCGTGTGCTCTCTGTACAAAAATAGCGCCCCGCCGCCGCCGTCGCTGCGGTTTTCCTGCTGCCGGTAACGGCGGTAGTTGGTGAAGAAGCGGGCGCCGGACCCGACCTGGAGGACACTCAGGTGCACGGCCGATCTACGAAGATGCGTCGTTCGCGCTGTCGCCGGTTTATATCTTCGTGGATCGGTCCCACTCGTGCTAGTCACTCTCCTGCCCGGGGGACTCGGGCGGTTCCGGTGCCGCCTGGCGTTCCGGCTCCGGGCTGGAGTAGTGTGGGATCTGGATGCCCCCGTTGATCGGCTCAGGGGCCCATATGTTCATATCGGTGTCTCCCTGGAAACGTCCGCGCACCAGTTACGATCAAAGAGAGTTTTTTTTTGGATTAGTTTCGTTAAAAATTGTACTTTTGTATGGTTTATTTATGCAGTTTCTTCTTAAGCGGACAACGCGTTTTTTAAGTTCAATTATAATTTACGAAAAAAAAACACACAAAATGGGTTCATGTTTCCTACTAATAGCACGATTTAGAATCAAGTATAAGCTGTAAAAATCAATTAATTTAAATCGTAAGACCTTGTTGGTCAATTTAATTCAGTTCAATTTTTCATCAATTATTTGCCAACTAGAGTCATCCCAAAATCTGGAGGCACATTGCGCAGTAAATATCTTAACCCGCCATTGGTGACGCAAATTTGAAGGTGACGCCGGTCTCACGCACCGGGGTTTTCAACTGAAGATTTTTCGAAACGTGTTACTAATAGTTCTAATGCTGTTTGACAATAAAACAAAGATATTTAATTACTCGAAATTGCAACAAAAAACAATAACAGAGAATTAAGTTATTTGACACACCCGGTCTCACAGACCAATAGGTCACTGGAAACTCATAATTATTCAGTGAACAGAACGTAAATATAGACAAAGAATCGGTCGCGAAGTGATGATTCAACTTCAATTCGGTGATGCGGCTACGCATAGATTTGTTACCGCGTTCTCTCACTCCGCGCAAACTGTACCTCCAGGTGTCACGACATTTTGGGATGGCTCTAATACTAATAATAATAGTTTTCTGCTTTTTTGGGCATAACTCTTGAACGGATGACCAGATTCGAAATTTTTTTTCATTGATAGATTGCTGCTACCAAATACATGCCCATAAGATGATAAACCAAAATTCGACCTTCAACTGTTTTGCATCATTTTTACAATAACTCTAGTAAAGATGCCCAAATTTCTAAAAGGATAGTCCGATTTGAAAAATGCATCCACCTATAGATTGCAACTATCAAATACATACCTTTAAGATGAAAAACCAAAATTCGACCTTCAACTGTTTTGGATTATTTTTACAATAGCTCTTGAAAGGATGGCCAGATTTGAAATAAAATCTTCCTCCAATAGATTACATTTGTCAAATACATACCTATAAGATGAAAAACCAAAATTCGACCTTCAACTGTTTTGCATTGTCTTTACGATAACTCGTGAAAGGATGACCAGATTTAAAAAAATCTTTCTCCGATAGATTCCAACCATCAAATACATGCCAATAAGATGAAAAAACAAATTTGACCTTCAGCTGTTTTGCATTGTTTTTACGATGGCCCTTGAAAGGATGGCCAAATTTTAAAAAAATCTTCCACCAATAGATTGCAACTATCAAATACATGCCAATCAGATGAACAATTAAAATTCGATCTTCAATTATTTTGCATTATTTTTACAATAACTCCATTAAAGACGACCAATTTTCTAAAATTGCAGCACTTGCAAACTACTATCATCAAATAGGCGTCGGTAAGGTGATTAAATAAATTTCAACCTTCAATTGTTTTGCATTGTTTTTACGATAGTCCTTGAAAGGATGGCCAGATTTGAAAAATTATTATTCTAAAAATGCAATTTGTTGACATCATTCATTTTGCGACTATAGTTTCGACCTTTACGAAACGTGTGCGATATCAACCTATATTTCCAGCAAGATGGAGCAACATCCCACACCGCGCGAAACATACTTTCGTAAAATATTCGAAACTGTTACCTCGGATTTCGCTGAAATCGTGTCGAAAAACTCACCGCGCGAAACATACTTTCGTAAAATATTCGAAACTGTTATCTCGGATTTCGGTGAAATCGTGTCGAAAAACTCGCACAGGTTTTTCGACACGATTTCACCGAAATACCGAGATAACAGTTTCGAATATTTTACGAAAGTATGTTTCGCGCGGTGTGGGATGTTGCTCCATCTTGCTGGAAATATCAACATTGAAAAGTTTCTGAATCAAAAAGGTATCGTGAAGTAAGTAATGACTTCCACCATCAATCGTTTCAATTCTTTTTACGATAACTCTTGCAAGGATGACCAGATTTATGTGTCTCATTTAGAAGTCAAGAGAAGATTTTTTTGAAATTTTGATTACTTGCTCTTTTTTTTTGGATCGATTTTAATATAAATTTTTCAGTTTTCAGTACCCATCTTGTGTGCATAAATGATTCGTGATGCGATATCGCAATAAAAGAAATAGTGGGCACTTGATTAATCGTTTTGTTTTTGTTTTCTCTCTTTAAAGAATTTCTATAGAATGTTATAAAAAAGAAACATGCTGTGCACACCACTTACATATAATATTTAATTACCATAGAGCTATCGGGCTGCGCTGGGGCGGGCAGGGGCGTCTTCAGCAGGGAGATGTCGGCCCGGGGCGGGTTGGGCGGCGGCGGCACGCTCGGGGTGGCCAGCCACAAGGGCATCCATCCGCAGCACAGGTCCAGCACCGCCCGTCTCAGTCCCCTGTGCAGCACCATGAACAACGTCGGATTCACTATCGCGTGCACGTATGATATGTGTAACGTAATCTACAATTTAAAACAGAATATTTCATTATTTTATACAACAAAATCAAAATTGAAAATCCAGATGATTTTTTTAAAAATAATACTTAATTATAAGTAAACATAACGAGATTAAGTTTTATTATTTGTATTAAACAGGACTGTAGAAAATTACGAATGGTTATTTAACGAATTAGTTTTCTTCTATATTTTAAGTCAATTTCTAAGAAATAAATTCATTTAAAAACGCAATGGTGCTGCGCCGGGAGAATTAGTGCCTGGAAATTATGGCTAATTTCTCGCCGGTCGATAAAGGTTTAAATAAAACTTAAATACTTGCGATTTATAATAATCTCGGACGTTCTCGATTATTACCAATTTATGGCCAACTTCACACCGGTCGATGATACGATATAGTAATTAAGGTATCTGGGGCATTTGAGTACAATAACGCCCTAGGTCGACGGTGGATGTGGATGTACGTCGACCGTGGGCGTTTTGTTCATAACGCCCGTGGTGCCTACAACGTTTTATGTCATACTTGTAGTTTAAATTTATCGAAGATTTTCTGACAGATTGTCGCGTCGAATGTTTACGGCGTTCGCACGCTTGATTTGCGTTTGGCGAATTGTTGACAGTCGATCTGTTGTTGATAATTACTATAAGCGGGCGTTATAGAATATTCTCTGTTATTATCAATCGCATAATATTTTCGTTATATTAATAGCCGCGAATTACCTCGTGTCCCAACGGTGTCCCCACGATGGGATGATTCACCAGAGTCACGAAGAACAGCGGCCCCCAGAAAAGCACGTAAGCCGCCGTGATGACGAGGAACATCTTCACCCTCTGCACCCCGTCCCTCTCCATCCTGTTCAGGTACTCGCGCATCTTCCGATGCTCCTCCAGGGCTCCGCTGGCCTGCAACATTCAATCAATCCCTTTAATACAATACCGATCCAACGTGTCACCCACAAATCAACTCGTAATCACCCGCCCGAAGACGCGGCCAAGAAACAATCGTTCTCATCGGGTGATTTACGACCTCGCCAGAAAGGATTATCGAATCTATCCCGCGTGTTTTTGCCGAAATTAGCATATTCACTATCTATCCATCTATCAATTAAAGCCGTTAACGATCCCCCCCGGATGTACATTCGTGGGATTTGGGCTTTAAATCGATCGGACGAGATTTTTCTCCTTCTCGAAGTTAATAGAATTGTGCCCGTCGCAATCGGATCGGATTTATAAACAATAGGGGGTGTCCGCTGTTTCTTAAAACGGTGGAAGTGATTGGATTTTTATTATTCAAGATATTCGATTATGTGAGATGTTGATGAAATTCTTTTTATCAACAATGTTTAATACTTTTGATAAATTCGTTTATACCCTTAAAAATGAAAGCTTAATTTCTTTCACCAGAAGAATCAATTGTAGCAATTTCATATTTATAGACCAAAAATTTATTTGTAAGTAAGAAATGTGCTGGCGCATTAGTCAAAAAAAATGGTGATGTGGTCATCATGTTACTTTCTCCGACTTGTTGGTATCATTTATATTTACGCTTTCATGATTTATTTACAATTTAAATCATATTTTAAATGTACATCTAGAGGATGACACTGACGTTTAAAACGTCAAAATTATGAAAGATGTAAAAATTATCCCAGCATATTCAAAAACTCGGTGTTTTAATTAATCAAAATAATATGAAACTAGTTTACTTCGAATATTTGTTTAGCGCTTTTGTGCTACGCCGCAATTCAGTTTTGTGTTGAATTACATAATCGTCGGTTTCATGTAACGTGTATGTTGGAAGAAACCGGGAGTTTGAAAAGGGTTGATTAAATTACGTCTGCCGGAAACGTTTTACGGGCGGCGAATTTGTGTGCGATGTTATTTAGCGAGTGGCGTACCCTCTCCCCGTTGGCGTTCATCTGGCCCCGGCCGCCGCCCCCCGTCACGTTCACCAGGGTCGTGACGAGGCCCGCCACCCTCACCGCCTCCACGTTCGCTTTCGTCAGGTCCCTGTGCAGCTTCCGCAGGTGGAAGAGCGTCAGCAGGACGCACACCAGGTTCACCGCTATCCAGAGCGCGTTCAGGATGTAGTGCCTGAGGGGGCCGTGTATCAGGGGGCACGAGGGGGCCCTGTGGCCCGGTTCGCCTTGCGCGGCCAATGCACCTGCAACAAGAATTGTTATTTGTGTAATAATTCAGGTAAATAGTACGAATCCGCAAAATTTCCGAGAAGGGACACAAATCAACACTAAATAGTTTATTGTTCACCAAGGGAAGAAATTATGCTTTAGCAGCCCGCGGTGTTTTGCGCACGAGCGAGCGCACAGTGGGACGTTTCGCTTATTTTTTCGTCAAAATATCAAAGGTTCGTTTCCATCAGATCAACGTGGTTTTTGGGGTCACTGATTTTGAATATGACATTAAAAATTAGAAATTCAAAATGGTGGATCCAATATGGCGCCCGAAAATTTTAAAAATTGCTTGTTTTGCATAAAATTTAAACGTGGGGGGGGGGGGGGTTTCTAAGGGGTTTTCCAGGTCGTTGATTTTGAATATGATATTAAAAAAAAATGAGAAATACAAAATGGCGGATCCAATACAGCGCCCTAAAGTATTAAAAATTGCTTGTTTTGCATAAACATAAACATACAGAGGTTTAAGGGTTTTCGATTCGGCTGATTTTTAATATGACATTAAAAATTTGAAATACAAAGTGGCGAATTTGTCGTTCTAATATTTTCTGGACTTTCTTTTTTATACATTATTGGTGATCGAAATCTTATCGATTGTGGAGTTTTATTGTACCAATGTATTGCACCATGTTCAGCAACTAAACGTAATGGAATGGTATTTGTAGCTAACAAGTTAGCATCCGTTGTTCCAACTGATTCACCTGAACTATTAAAGTATTGATTTTAAGTAGAGTGATCACTAAATCCATCAAAATCCCATGAAATTATCAATGTAACTTCGACACATTACATAACTAACCAGTGAGCGAAAAGTGGTGAGCGAAAGTGAAGTGAATATGGATACAGGATATAAGTGAATACAGACTCACTTTCTCGCGAGGTATCGAACAATAGTATATTACGTAACAAGAGTTGTAAATAGCAAATTACGCGCAAGTGAAAAAATTGCGTACGAGCCGCGTAGCGGCGAGTAACGCAATTTCACGAGCGCGTAATTGCTTTACAACTCGCGTTATGTAGTATACTTTATCTACGACCACTCTCACCTTAATTTATATAAGAGAATGTGCGGAATAGCGAAGTGACAGCTTCGGGGTGCGTGATGTGACGTTTAACAATCGCGGACTACTATATTTAATAAAAACGAACAAACGCGCAACTCTCAACCAATCAAAAGTTCGTAAACGAAACTCACTAGTACCTTTAATTTACAAGCGGGCTCTAACATACGTGGGTGTTTTGGTGTATTTACGCAGTACGCGCATTGTACGATAATGGGCATTTACAGTAGTGGTCGTAGATAATAGTTATTTACAGTAAGAGTGAGAAAGGCAAAGCTTTTGTTCACGCTAATTGGACGTTGCGATTTAAGTGAACGAAAGCGACCTTACTCTCGAGTGCTGTATTTGTCTTCTGGAAGCGGTTCTAGACGGCGATTAAAAAAAAAAGAACATTTTAGAAGAGTCCCACCTATTATTCAAGCCAAAAATCGCCTCGTTATTGTTTGTTATTCGCAAGTTCTAGTCTTTAAAAAATAAGAAACTGGTAAAATCATTACTTTTCTCTAATTCAAGTTTAAAATTCTCTCTTCCAGAATGACCAAAGTTTAATTACGTTAAAAAGTATTTCAAGTAGTGGTTTGTTCGTCTTCAACATTGAAGGAGAAAGAAAAGGTGCGGGGATGCGCCGTCTTGCTGAAACCATATTGTATTATATGGAAGGTCAAGATCATTGCGGTTTGGAAAAATTGATACAAGCGCTGGAACAAGGTCATTTTGCAAAAACTCTAAATATCAAGTTCTCACCGTAATTTACTCGAAAACTTTCTTATGTAAGATGGCGACATTTTTGTACTTCCAGTTCGACAATGAAAAGATCTCTCCAAATCAAGAACTAAAATAGGGGATTGCCATTTAAAAACAAAATGAATGACTTCAATGCTCAAAAACAAGTGACGACTGAAAATCTACTTTTATGCAAAAATGTGTATTTTTATCAAAGAAAATCGACCTGTTCGAAGATTTTTTCCAAAAAATTTTACTGACAAGGGAATTCAATTCAAGGCGATTCAACGTTTTCGATTCAAGCTCTATGCAAAAATGTTGTAGGTGATGCCAATAAGACATCTGAAAGTTATAGCCCCTACCTTTGCGTTAAAACAAAATCGCGCATGATTTAGGATGTCCTACCCAGACCAGTAACCGGTCAAATATAAACAGTGCATTTTAGAAAAAAGTGTTTAGATAAAAGTTTGAAGGTTTGAGAAGGCGCATTTAGTGGCCGTATTTGGGTCACCGTAGAAAGCGTTATCAAGGTCAAGCCAAGGTCAACTAAAAAAAAATAGAAACTCAATTTTTTTATTGCACTATCTTCTTGAGCGAATTAATTTAAATAACTTTTTTTTTGACTTTGGCACGTGCCCTTCAGTCACAACGGTAATGTATTGTTCATATTAAATGAAATAGACATCCACAAACACCCATGCCCTCGCCGGGATTCGAACCCGGCTAGTGGGCCGGTATTTAAATGACTGTTATCTGAAATAATTTTTTTTGTCTTGCATTTTTTGATATATTCAAGTTCTGACTCACTGTTTGTTGGAAGAAGAAAAAAGCAGTAGAGGAGTTTTTTGCGCTATTTTGTCTCAAATGATTTTGAAACAGCCAATGTCATCAAGGCCGCCAATAAACGAGAGATTTTTTTTAGTTTTATTTTAATTTTTTTTTCAACTTTTGGTAATTTTTGATTTATTTTTATTGTTTTTGATTTCTTTTCTATTGTTTAATTTGTTTCTATTGGTTACTTTTTACTTTTTTTTAGATTTTTTGAATTTGTGTTTTCTGCATTTTAAAGTTTTAATTTCATTTGAAATCAATGGTAACATGTGTGATTTAGAAAAAGTTCTAGATTTAAAAATCGATTGCAGTGGGCACAAATAATTAAAACTGCATTAACCCGTTTTCGCCCTATTTTATTATTATTTTTTATTTTTTTTAATTTCTGATAACATTTAACTGATATTGGTTAAATACAAAATCATAATATTACATTTGGTTTTTAATGCATCTATTTGTGGAATAAGTGCATAACGCAAACAAATTCGTGCGACCACACCTTTTTTTTATAATTCGGGAATAAACCTAGTGTTCCATTTTTGGAACACCGGGAAAAAACGGGTTAAATGAATTTCATAAACACGAAACATAGCCTGTATATACACTGGCGGAAAAAATGAAACACTTGAAATTCGTGAAATTTCGACCATTTTCAAACCGGCGTATTTTCAATCGATTTTGATGAATCTTTAAGGGCAAAAAACGTGTCTTCTTTAAAATCATGCATACGAACTTAAGCCTAACCCTCGAGCACCCCTGTAAAAAAAATGTTTTTTTTTTCAGGCAACCATGTCCAACTTTGACGATGTATGAGCTTGTACAAACCAATTGGCACAAATTGCATGAGCGTGTAAACGTACCTTTAGATTGGAATCTATAGTGGGCGTGAATAAAAGAGCTTTTTCGTGTTAATTGTCTTTTGTCTTAAAATATTTAGAAAATTTGGTTCAGTACAGCATTCAGGCAATAGATCCCGCTACTTTGGCGTTTTTACCGTTAACGGTGTTTGGAATACTTATATTCCAATAGTAATCTCTGTTTCCCCATCAGCAACTAACTACACTAATGAGACTAGAAAGGTCGAAACCGGTCTGTAGTTGTTCTGATAGGGAAACATTATTTAATGTGTATATTATTATTATTAACACGTTGAGGCCACGCCGATTTTGAAGGCAGTCCCTGTCAGGCCACGCGTGCCACTTAGAAGCGCTGGTATTGTAGGCCAATGTCTCTTATCGCAGTAGAAAAGTGTTTACGTTTAGAACGAGACGCCTATAGGCATTAATTCATTCGACACTTAATGTAATCCTGTAATGTGTCAAAATTAAGTATATTTTGAATTAATTTTCTAAAATTCCATAAAACTGTGTACATTTTATAGTTCTATATCATGTTATACGCTGTCAGCCAGCGGTGGCGGCCTATGTGAAAGGTCAGCGTAATTTCAGTGTCAACCAACAATGGTGGTTGACGCGGCTTAAATGTAATTTCAGTGTCAGCCACCGCTGGTTGGCGCGGCCTAAACGGAAAGTCCAGTGTCAGCCACCGATGGCTGATGCAGCGCTCAACGTGCTAATATTACTAAGCGGGAGAGCAACTCCGCGGTCAAATAAATTTCGGTTATTAAAATAATATACGGTCCACTCGAAACTCTGAATTCGTACGTGACCTTACACCTGTATTTACTTTTCTAAATAATCACAAGACAACTGGATCCGCTTCTTCCAACGATGTATGAGTTTTCTGAAGCCGCCCTGGAAGAAGTAGCCACTCCGTTTCCGCAACCAGCCTTTCGCGGTTCTCTCAACTTCTTCATCGGTTGCATAGTGCCGTCCCCGCAGATCTTCTTTCATTTTTGGAGAAAGATGGAGATGGAAATCACACGGTACCAAGTCTGGGCTGTATGGTGGCAAGATTCAATTTCTGAATTCCGTTGTGGCACGGGAAGTGTGTGGTCCTGCATTGTCATGCTGTAGGAAAGCATTTACCAAAAACCCCGTTCTCGTGATCTTTCCATCTGAGGACTGTGACTTGAATTTCTTTTTCTGCGGCGAGTCTTTGTGCCGGTATTCCATGGACTGACGTTTCATCTCCTGTCACAATTTCGTGCAAAAACGCTTCATCTTCATTCTCTTAACGCGTTAGGACCTCAAATTTAAAGTATCTGCGCTTTCATTTCAGGCGTCTGCATCCGTGGTAGCCATCATGCATAGATCTTGCGCCTACCTCAAAAATTGGGACATTTGCGCCCAGAAGGGTGTTGAGGCAGTTACTTGCGCCCCCCGTCAAAATTAGGGACACTTGCGCCTCCCGTCAATATTAGGGACACTTGCGCCCCTCGTCAAAATTAGGGACACTTGCGCCTCCCGTCAATATTTGGGACACTTGTCCCCCCCGCCAAAATTAGGGACACTTGCGCGTCCCGTCAATATTAGGGACACTTGCGCCCTCCGTCAAAATTAGGGACACTTGCGCCTCCCGTCAATATTAGGGACACTTGCGCCCAGAAACTGCCCATTACACTTTAGGTGATGACGAAGCCGTCATGAATGCATAAGAAGTAGTTATACAGACTCGCTATCGTCGATGGCGGAGCGAATAGGAGCCATCGATCGTCATTACTTGCAAGTTAATGGTTGCAAATGGTATGTGCTTATGCTTGGGTTAGGGTTAGATTAAATTGTTTGCTGTCACAGGACGTCCAACTCGTTCCTTGTCACGCAAGTCACTTGTTCGTGCATCAGCATCCTTAGATTCACTGGCCCAACGACTTGCTTTCGTCATACCCTAAGGACTTAGAAAAGGGGCCTCGCCGGACGCTTCGCGCGCTTGGAACAGAGCACCCAATTACGGTTAATTAAGGTTCACAGACATGTTCGAACGAACCTGCTTTCTTCACAGCTTGAGGTGTGGCAGAACGGGTTGTCGTTGGGGTGTCTCGAATACTTTGAATAATTTGTATGTACATATTTAAATTTATATTATAGCACTTGAATGAAACTAATAAATACAATACAATACCATTACTGGCGAATAACTTTAGTCTGTCATTATTGAGCGTACCGTGTCTCTTCACAACCTCCGGACGCTCTAAGCGCTAGGCGTATTGTAGAAAAGGGTGTCTCCTTGGTGCTTTAGAAATCGAGCCCCAATTTCTGGTAGTATTATTGTTATCCGTACACATTGTTATATAACATTTACGCAAATGAAGGTCGGACTCTATAAAGTGGACGAGGCGGTGTGTTAATGTAGTTTCATTTGAGTGGAAAAGGCCGCGGTTTCATAATTACAATTTCTCCCTTTGTGCCGACGCCGCCGTCGCGCTGAGACACGGGGGGATGTGTCGCGGTTCGTTAAAATTTTCAACCTCGCCCCGGGCACCGCCGCCGCTTCCATTATTAAATCCCAAAAGTTGAGAACGTGTATTTACCCAACACATTTTAATTTGTTGGCCCCACTGCCCACTACAGTAATGGCATTAATGGACTATGTATGTATGTTACACACCTTTCATGGTTACCCTTTACCGTAACGACATTAATGACCTATTTATGTATTGTACACACCGTTCATGGTTTTATGATAAAATAATGAATTATTAGCCCTAAAGTCAGAACGACTTTAGGTCCGGCTAACTAACAATTTTAACGTTTAATTGAATAACGAGTGTCCAACAATTACTCAAACACGAGTGTCGATTTTTAAAATTTTTACTAGAGGACTTTCTGCACTTATATTCCGCGCGTAAAAATGTTCATTCACTTAGTTTCGGTAATTTTCTCACCTGATAAAAATGTGGGTCCTAAGTTGATGGTGATCGAGGCGAACCAAATCATGAAGGTCCCGAAGAGCACGCACTGCGGCGAGTCCATCAGCAATGGCGCGTCCGTTATGTCCGTGTCGTTTTCGTCTTCGGGGAACACCGGGGAGTCGTTGAGGACCGTGGTTAGCATGTTGACGGTGGCAACGGTGACCAGGAGTAGAAAAGCCGTCTCCACCAGAGAACACTTGTTCACCGGCTGGCAGTGCAGTATCGACATACCCAGGGGCAGAAGCAACGCCGCCCTCGCGCAGTCCACCGCTCCCTGATGAAAGAGTAAACCCTGTGACCACCTGAAACACGAGACAGATAAATGTATTACCGTCGGCTAATATCTGTAAACGAAAAACTGTTCTTTTATCGTTTTTTTCCCCTAAAATCTGTAAACGGAAAACTAACGCTTTTTTCTCTAAAATTGGTATTTAAATCTGAGAACTAGAATCTAATGACTACACTGAGTTGTGACCCTGTGACCACCTGAAACACCAGACAGACGAACATTACCGTCAGCTAATATCTTAAAACGAAAAACTGTTCTTTTATCGTTTTTTTTTTCCCTAAAATCTGTAAACGGACAACTAACGCTTTTTTCTCTAAAATCGGTATTTAAATTTGAGAACTGAAATCTAATGAATACACTGAGTTGTGACCCTGTGACCAATTGAAACACGAGACAGACGAACATTACCGTCGGCTAAAATCTGTAAACGAAAAACTGTTCTTTTATCGTTTTTTTCCCTAAAATCGGTATCGGCTAAAATCTGTAAACGGAAAACTAACGTTTTTTTTCTCTTAAATCAGTGTTTAAATTTGAGAACTAAAATCTAATGAATACACTGAGTTATGACCCTGTGAGCACCTGAAACACGAGACAGACGAACATTACCGTCGGCTAAAATTTGTAAACGAAAAACTGTTTTCACAGTTCGGTATCGGATAAAATCTGTTTTTCTCTAAAATCGGTATTCAAATTTGAGAACTAGTATCTAATGAATACACTGAATTACGGACGAACATCCTACGCCAGGATCATGTTACGAGTGCACGGCATAAAATTTAAGCACCCGGCACGTCCACCACAATCAACTCATAAACGAGCTCATTTTAGTTGACCGTAACGCGATGGTTGCGACTATTATAAACTAGCTCGTCAGCTGAGGCTACAATATTACAAATTGCCGCCCGAGCAAAGTAAACAAAATTAATTTTACTTTCCACTCCTTCCAGTAAACGGTCCACTTTTCAAACGTGATTTTCCATCCATGAAATCCAGGTCGGGGTTTCAACTCTCTCTCTCTTTCTTTCTCTCTCCCGTACACAACACTCTCTCTATCCGTCGTTCCATATTCTGGAGGCAATAAAACTAGGGGACAGTAACTGGCACTGTTCCAGGCTCGCAGTGCGGACAAAAAATGAACAAAAGTGGACCATTCTGATTCTGCCCCCCCACCACCGCCGGAGCTGTATGTGCAACAGAAACCCCGCAATTTGCGAGGGATGTTTGCCGCCCGTGCTACTGACCCGAATTTATTGCACCTACGCCACTGACGTATGGGCGGTCGCGGTCTCGGCCGAATAAATTATTATTATGTCTGCTTTTAACGCAACAGCCTGCAATTAACTTTGATTGCTAAATTTATTGCAAACTTAGTTATGAAAAATTGTAGCGGGTTTATCTAAAGGGTGATAAAATCTAGAAATAGATAAATGGCATACGAAGATCATGGCTATCTCGATTAGTTTGGAAGGTATTTTGCGGTTTTCAAGTGCAATAGAGTTTTTGCTAAATTTTCTTTGGTAACTTCATCTTTGCGGGTTGAAAAGAAAAAAAAATCTCTGAGTGACAACAAATAAGTTTCCTTGACTGTTATATACTTTGTATATACATTTCCTTGTCTATAAAATATTGTATACAGTGTGTTGAATTGCAAAGCGGGCCATAGGGATTTACATGTAAAATTTGAAATGTGTTAATATTGGCTCCCCTAATTATTTGACAGTATCGGCCTCCGTATATTATTTTTAAAGCTTTTTAAACTGAATTATTTGGCACCGTACTCAATAGTTTCTGCAGAGTATTTATCGAGATATTTGCAAAAAACTTTACAAGCATTTTGAATTGAAAACAAAGGTTTGCCATGATATCATAATGGCGGATATTTCATTTTGTTGTAAAATAAAAAAAAGTGACAGTTCCTGTCAGATTACGATTTACAACCGGCCATGTATTCTACACAAGAAAAAGTATTTATAAGTAAATGGTTTTACTCGGATACCATTTAAGAAATGTAGGTGAGTGTTGAATTTCCGCAGAAGGCAAGTACCCAACGAAGGTACTATTCAACGAGTATTAAAAATAATGTAAGTAGACCGATATTATAAAATAATTAAGGGAGCCAATTGTAACACATTTCAAATTTAGAAAGTAAAATAGTAATTATTCATTGAATAGTACTTTTGCTGGATATTCAAATTCACGTATAGTTCTTAAATAGTACCCGAGGAAAACCATTTAATTATAAATACTTTTTCTTATGTAGAATACACGGGCCTATTGTAAATCGTAATGCGACATCTACCGTCATTTTTTAGAACAAAATGAAATATCCGCCATTACGATTTCATGGCAAACCTTCGTTTTTTTGTAAATATCTCGGTAAATACTCTGCAGAAATTATTGAGTACGGTACCAAATAATTACGGTCTAAATTTAAAATTTAATTTGCCGCTCAAGAAATCTGATATATTTTTGTAAATATACAAACACTTGAAATTCGTGAAATTTCGACCATTTTCAAACCGCCATAACTCGTCGTATTTTCAATCGATTTTGATGAATCTTTGAGGGCGAAAAACTTTGAAGTGTCTTCTTTAAACTCATGCATGCGATCTTGAGCCTAACCCCTTCGGCCCCCCTCTAGCACCCCCGTGAAAAAAATGTTTTTTCAGGAAACCATGTCTAACTTTGTTTATGCTGGAGGCTTCTACTTTGTTATACATTTTAAATATTATAATAAAACACTTTCAACTTTGTTTTGTATAACTTATATATTTATTTTTGTGACTCAAGTTTCGGTAATACAATTACCATTTTCAAACAAGAAGTGTTTGAAAATGGTAATTGTATTACCGAAACTTGAGTCACAAAAATAAATATATAAGTTATACAAAACAAAGTTGAAAGTGTTTTATTATAATATGTCTAGCTTTTACGATGTGTACGGAGTTGGAAAAATTTTGTCGACTCGATCCACCATAAAGGCATTAAAATTTGATCAATTCCCTATGCAGTACTCGAAGAACGAAGTTGCTACGGCTATTTGGCACCAAGTTATGGGTGCATTTTGAGGTTTTTGCAGTTCAACACCCTGTACACATCTAAAAAATGTATTCAGATTATGATAAAAACATAGCAAGTGTTTCATTAATTTGTTTTCATTTGTGACATGATTTAATCTGAATAACTTTTAGGACGTGAATATCTCTCTAGTTTAAATCAGACGGGAGGTGTAATCGCAGTTTCTAACTGCCCGAGGGGACGTTATTCGATTAATTTCTCTAGCGATAATCGCTTCAGAGATTCGCAGGCCTTTCTTTTAATTATTACTTCGCGATTAAGGTCGCCTTATCCATGCCCTTTCTGCCCGTAGAGAGGCTTGGAAAATTCTCGACACAGACAGAATTATCTCGGTAGAAGTTTCCAGACACCCAGCTTACTAGATATACTAGTATAATTAATGAAACGATTAAAACTATGTGTACGAACATTAGTTAAACAGAATAAGATATTAATTGCTTTAAAACTCCTTTTCTCTTTACGCTTCTATTAACTCTATTATGTGTTTAAATCGATGCACTTGTGGAGGAACGGGCGGGCATTACGTGCGTTAGTTTTAAGTGCTCGAAACGAGGGAGGAAATTGATGTGTATCCGAATTTCCCTCCGGTGCCTGGGACGACCATCAATCAGGGTTCCCACCAATTTGTAAAACCCTGCGGGGGATGAAGTCCGATAAAAACGGGACCGCACCGACCATATTTCAGTCGCTTTTGTTCGCCAACTCTCTTGCCATTAATATGAAAATTACCTACGCAACGTACCCAATATTATTGAATTATAATTACAAAATATTAAATCAGATTTAGTTTTGCAGGATAATTCAATTTTATATTTTGGAGGATATTGCGGCATAATTTTTTCTTATAAAAGGCAATTTTTCACTGTTGGAAAAAAATGTGCGGAGAGTGACGATGTTCGCGTATAATGTTATCAGACATAAAAATAAGTGGGCAATTTCTCAAGTATGTTCACAACCATTACCAGTATTGCCGTTAAATTTTCAGTGGAACGCAGATTTACGACCCTTGCAGGTTTTCCAGACGTTTCTACCGATTTTTTTTTTCTTTTTTTAGATGATGAATGAGAAACCTTAAGTGATGTTTCTCGTAAATTAATTACTCATTCGAAACACGACATATACAATGTAATTGTTTTAATATTTACGTATTGGTAAAGCACAGTAATATGAAATAATAATAATAATAAAAATAATAATAATCTTTATTCAACGGGTAACCCCCTGTAACATACAAAATACAACGAATAAATAAAATTAACTTAAATAGAATTAATCATATCAATATAAAGAAAACACTTAACTTTTTTATACCACTTTTATTCTTAAATAAAAGTGATATAAAAAAATAAGTGTTTTTTTTTTCGGCCTTACGCCTGGCCTTGGTTCTATAATTAATAAATGAATAATGAAAGACGTTTAAAACAACCACGGACCCGAACGAATACTTCTCGAAACCGAAAAGTTTTTCGCCCGGGCTTGGAATCGAACCCACACAACCGCGGTGTAACCGGTACAAGGCGCTCGCCTATACCCACTACACCAATGGACCGCCCCTAAGTGTTTTCTTTATATCAAAATGAAGAATGTTCCACAAAGTGAACGCCTCCAAGATTCAAGAGTTAATCATATCAAATGAAATAAAGGCGAAATTTTAATTTGTTTAATGCTTTTACAACAAGTAATTAAGGGTAATAATATGAAATAGAATTAATTATATCAAATGAAATAAAGTCAAAATTTTCATTTATAATTATTGCTTCTGCAACACGTGAGGATTTTAAATTTAAATGATTAATTACATCAAATAGAAAGTCAGTTTAGATTCTGAATGTTCAAAATTCTCGTCTAGTCACGTATTAGAATCAACCCTTATCTAACGAGCTAGTTTATAATAGTCGCAACCATCACGTTACAGGCAACTAAAATGAGCTCATTAATGAGTTGGTTATGGTGGATGCGCCGGGAGCTTAAAATTTACGCCACGAGCTCTTACGAGAAAATTTTAATTTTGCGAGTCGTGATTTTACGGGAATATTTTTGCCGTTGCGGCATTCGTTAGGTAAGGGCAAAAATTGCTGTGTTGCGAAAAGCGTCATCTAGCGGACACTTCAATAATTGTAATAATGTAGTTAATATTCAGCAGAGTAGAGCAAAAAAAAACCTTTTTTCAACGAGAGCAAGTTTGTACAATTCCGTTAAGTCACGTCAAAGTTATCAATTTTTTAAAAGACAAAAGTTTAAACTGTTCCCACCGCTTCTTGAGAAAGAAAGTAGTTTGAAACAAAATAAAAAAAAAATGCATGGAGCTCTTTCGGTGCGAGATGTCGTGGTTTCGAGCTTTTATTGATGAAAAGTTACAGTTCGGGTCCGAGTAGTTGTCCATTTTATTACATTGAAAAATTTCAAATTATTAACAATGGTGCAGAATGGCGCTTTCACTAGTTTAAACTGTTCCCATAATTTGTTTTTTTTACTTTGGGAGACAGTGGTGCAGAATGGCGCTTACACTAGTTTAAACTGTTCCCATCATTTTTTTTTACTTTGGAAGGCAGAGAAAACCAGTGAAAGACAAAATATGCAAAATCACGTGTAATTTATTTACAATAATTTTAATCCTTTAACGACCAACGAGTTTTTCTGGTGTAGTAACTGAACACTACTAAACTTATCATTTCGCGAACAATACGTTACGAACTCAAAATAAGAAGAGCCAATAGAAAATAGAAAAAAAAACAGACTTGAAATTACACTCATTATTTATTCATGATAATTCTCATGTATAAAAAGGTGCATTTAAAACGGCGGACAAAAAATTTGCAAATGGTTAAAAATTTATTTACCTTCACCATGACAACGATCTCTATATTAACAATTTTAGTAAACAGCTGACTTTAGTTGTACTCTGGCAGTTCGTGTCAGTTCTGAATACCTCTGTGGTGAAATATAATTAAAATCCGTTTCGGACACGCTTCCACGTGAAAATTATTTCAGGATTTTCATTCCGATCGATGTATAAGTTGAGTAAGTATTGTCCATTCACCAATAATACACATTTAGTTACGTACATTTGCAGTTAAAGCCCGACATGGTATTTTATACTTCGGCCTAGTATCATGAGATGTCGCAAGTGTACGGTAGCGCTGCCACAATACGTAAAAAGCAGAATTGGATTGCATTTAATATCCATCTTGTTCTATCATGTTCTAATAGTATAAAATAATAGTATATTCTGTAACAAGGTTAGAATGGAAATTCGATGCGAGTGGAACATTTCGAGCGCGAGCCGTGAGGCGAGCGCGAGGAACCACGAGCATCTGAATTTCCATTCTTACCGAGTATCAGACTATACTTTCTCCTCGACCAAATAAAATAGACTAATAAAATAATGAACACAAAGAACTTACGTTTTATCACGTTTGTGGTTATGTTTATAGTATTTTGACAATTGTGGTATCCAAGGCTAATTGTTTTATTCGAAACGATGTGAGAATATTCATTCTATCCCTTGTTATGGAATGAATTACATGCAAAACGCACAAGCGCATTGTGTTTTGTTCCATAACAAGAGTGAGAATGTGTACGTTCTATAATCAAAATTGATTTCAGAATGCTTAAATTCTATGGTGGTCGTGGAGAAACATTTTTATATTTGTGCACTTGGCGTCTTCTCTTTTATGTGTGTCGGAAATAAGTGTAACGGCGATTAAACGATCAGCCGTTATTGGTCTCCTAACTTGTGTCGCTTGTAGTGTGTGTGTGCGTGTGTGTGAGAAAATTATAACCTATAAGTTAATATAAGAAACGCCAGAAATGTATGGAATGTATACTAAATGTAAGTAATAATATTTACTTATACAAAGCAATAATTATAAATATCATTTTAACGGCTAGATCTCAGTGTTTGTACCACTCGCAAACGCGCAGGTGCGAATTTCGCTATTCCCGTGGCACTCAACCATTTTCATTTTACCCATACACGATTTTGACAATTGGTGCATCATATAATTCCATCACGAATAAATAATGCTCTTTCACCCATTGTAGTCTTAATTCACATAAATTGCTAATATATAGTTCTTATTCGTTAAATTATCTTAACAAATACCACTCGCGGTTATAATTTCGGCAGGATAAATTTTATTTTAAGCACTCGTCATTTCATCGCAAATTTCTTGAATGAATTGAGATTAGGCAAAATCCACTCGCGCTAAAGCGCTCATGGATTTTTCCATCTCATTTCATTCTCGAAATTTGTATCGATTCAATGGCTCGTGCAAACAAATAAAATTTATCCGGCCAAATTAAACCTCTTGTGGTATTACCCCCGATAAAATAGGTAATTAAAAAAATTTAATCATGCATGATAAAGATAGATAAAATCTATGTTTTCCAACAGATGATGCGTGGTACGCCCTCTTGCGGTAAATCTAGGAAGTTGCAAATAATTTCCAGCGCCACTTTTATTTATAAGGAATTGTTCCCCGAAGCTGTAGGCTTTATAGTTTCCGAAATATCTATGCGTGTCACGCCCTCTTGCCGATGATTTAGGAAGTTGAAAATAATTTCCAGCCACTTTTGCTACAACGAATTTTTCCCCGAAGCAGTAAGCTTTATAGTTTCCGATATCGCCGTTGGCCGACCTTATCAGGCTCCCTGGTGTATGAACAGCTTTCATTTTATACACAATGTATAACGTTACTTTTTAAGGAACTGTTCAGTTCCTTCAATTAACTTTTGTGCAGTTCTTAAATGAACAATCTCAATTTTATATAAAAGGCGGACTCGGAGAACAAGAGAGATAATAATTCCCGGCGAGGGAGACTATTAGCCCTATTAGAATTTTCGTGCCCCAGATTCTCGTCCTGTAATTCACGAGGACCTCCAGACAATGATCGATAAGACATTCGCAGTCACCTAGACGCCCCCTTTCATCCGGCAATTCGTCCTCCTCTGTGCCGCCTAATGCTCAACTTTGTCATCGTAAGCACCATCGTCGACCGTAGGATCGTGAAACAATCGCGCATCTTCGGACGATTGTATTATTGGAATTTATTGGATTTAAAAATAGTAATACGAAATAGACACTAAATACTATCAAATCAAGACAGTTAAGACAGTCGCACTCACTTGTTTAACGTGGTAAAACACTCGTTGGATACACATTTGTAGTTAGGGCTGTAAAAATAATCGATTAATCGGTTGTTTGATTATTACTCGAAAAATAATCCATTCATCGATAATAGAATAATCGATTGATCGACCATTTGATTAACTCTTTGCTGCATATGGAACTACAATTTGAATCAAATTTAAGCAAGCCGCGATTTTTTTATTTTTTTTTAAAGAATGATGGTTGACGGGAATTCGGGTTGAGGAAGTGCGGATGATTTGGAATTGTCGTAATCATCTAGCTATTCGGCCACTAACGATATATAAGTGTTTGAGATTTCATTTTAATAATGAATGGGACATACACTAACATCCATGAACCCGCACGGCCGCTTCTACGTTCCGAAAAAGTGAGCGCACGGATGGGATTCGAACCCACGACCACGAGGCCCATGAGCAGGAGCTCTACTCACTAGGCCACCGCGGCCCCAAGCCACGAATTATGAATCACATATCCTCATCTCGTTTTAACACTTTTAACACTAGTGCCAACTAAGAGAAGTATAAGGGGAGGATCAGATGTGTGACTCACCGATTTCATCCATCTTTGGCACACGTGTCGGTCATGACTAGGAGTGTAACAGGTGCAAGTAATAGGGCTATTCAGCCGTTTTCGAGAAAAAATGTTTTTTTAATTTGTTATTCAGTCGTATGTTTATATACATTTTGCTTTAACAAACATATACCGACCTTTTGGCGCATCGATAAAACCTCCGATTCGTAGTCGGAAGGTCGAAGGATCGAACCCCATTGTTGAAGTTGGGTTCATTCATTTTCTTTTTATAATTATTATAAACCCATGTGCATTTAAATATCTTAATTTTAGAATCAATCAATTTTTTTCTCGAAAACGGCTGAATAGTGCGCCCTATTACTTGCACCTGTTACACTCCTAGTCATGACCTACACGTGTGCCAAAGATTTATCAAATCGGCGAGTCACACATCTGATCATCTCCTTGTTAGATTCTTTAAAATGTGTGAGATCTCGTGCAGCAAAGATGGATAATCGATCAACCGATTAATCGACTAATCGATTATTTGATTATTCGATCATTTCATTATTTGTTTAATCGATTATTTTGATTAATCGACAAAATCGATTATTAAAAATAATCAATAATCGATTATTCATTTCCACAATCGAACACCCCTAGTACTACTAACTGGACGGCTGTGAATGTTTTAAAATTCTCGACTAGTTTCAGGCTCTTAACTGTCTTCTGATTTGGCAGTATGAGTTTCTATTTGATAACTGATTCTTTTTACACAGATGAATTATAACGCCGAGATTTACCATTTAGCACGAAAGCGAGCCGAGTCTCGCTCTTCAGAAAACGTCAATTACTCGTCCCCGCTTCGATAAATTCAATCCTCTATTCGCTGATAATTTCCACTCCACCGACTCTCCTCTGGCAGACGTTTCTATTAGAGCCGCCGCCGCCATCGTCATCATCATCATCATCATCGTCGTCGTCACTGATCCGCGCGCGACAATTAATTCTGGAGGGCTTGCGAGCGAAAGCCCAAGAAAGAAAATCCCCCCTCCCCCCAGCTGCACTGCCGCTGTCATATGCTAATTGTACTGTTCTTGTCTGGCACAGTAAGACTTTAATTATTCAATCCGCGTAAGGTAAACACGGTGTCGGACTAACAACTTCCACTCAGTCCGCATTAACATTTCACCGGACAAGTTTAAGTGATGGCCCATTTCCGGAAGGGATAATCCTGTCGACGCTTTTTCTTACTTTCCACCAAGAAAAAAGGGCGGATACTGAATTCCAAGCCATGCATCTGGTGTGAATTAGAAATGACTTCAAAATAAGTAAAAAAATAGAAACTGTCAAAGAACCGTGACAATGTTAGGAATTTTTTTTTTATTATATCGAGCAGCTCATTGATCCGTCGCCGGCACTTAAAAAATCATAATTCCGAAAGGGCACTAAAAATGTCTAATTTTATTTTTACACTGCCTTTCTGGAAGTATATTTAACAAATGGAAACTGTCAACTGTCAAAGAACCGTGACAATGTTAGGAAATATATTTTTTTTAATTTCGGGCTGCTCATTGATCCGTGGTCGGTACTTAAAAAATCATAAGTCCAAAAGGGCACTAAAAATGTCTAATTTTATTTTTACAGTGCCTTTCTGGAAGTATATTTAACAAATAGAAACTGTCAACTGTCAAAGAACCGTGACAATGTTAGGAAATATATTTTTTTTAATTTCGGGAAGCTCATTGATCCGCGGTCGGCACTTAAAAAAAAATCATAAGTCCGAAAGGGCACTCAAAATTTCTAATTTTATTTTTACAGTGCCTTTCTGGAAGTATATTTAACAAATACAAACTGTCAAAGAACCGTGAAAATGTTAGGAAATATTTTTTTTTAATTTCGGGAAGCTCATTGATCCGCGGTCGGCACTTAAAAAAAATCATAAGTCCGAAAGGGCACTCAAAATGTCTAATTTTATTTTTACAGTGCCTTTCTGGAAGTATATTTAACAAATAGAAACTGTCAAAAAACCGTGACAATATGAGGAAATATTTTTTTTTTAATTTCGGGAAGCTCATTGATCCGCGGTCGGCACTTAAAAAAATCATAAGTCCGAAAGGGCACTAAAAATTTCTAATTTTATTTTTACAGTGCCTTTCTGAAAGTATATTTAACAAATAGAAACTGTCAAACAACCGTGACAATGTTAGGAAATATTTTTTTTTAATTTCGGGAAGCTCATTGATCCGCGGTCGGCACTTAAAAAAATCATAACTCCAAAAGGGCGCTAAAAATTTCTAATTTTATTTTTACAGTGCCTTTCTGAAAGTATATTTAACAAACGAAAACTGTCAAAAAACCGTGACAATGTGAGGAAATATTTTTTTTTAATTTCGGGAAGCTCATTGATCCGCGGTCGGCACTTAAAAAAAATCATAAGTCCGAAAGGGCACTAAAAATTTCTAATTTTATTTTTACAGTGCCTTTCTGGAAGTATATTTAACAAATACAAACTGTCAAAGAACCGTGACAATGTGAGGAAATATTTTTTTTTAATTTCGGGAAGCTCATTGATCCGCGGTCGGCACTTAAAAAAATCATAACTCCAAAAGGGCGCTAAAAATTTCTAATTTTATTTTTACAGTGCCTTTCTGAAAGTATATTTAACAAACGGAAACTGTCAAAAAACCGTGACAATATGAGGAAATATTTTTTTTTTAATTTCGGGAAGCTCATTGATCCGCGGTCGGCACTTAAAAAAAATCATAAGTCCGAAAGGGCACTAAAAATTTCTAATTTTATTTTTACAGTGCCTTTCTGGAAGTATATTTAACAAATACAAACTGTCAAAGAACCGTGACAATGTGAGGAAATATTTTTTTTTAATTTCGGGAAGCTCATTGATACGCGGTCGGCACTTAAAAAAAATCATAAGTCCGAAAGGGCACTAAAAATTTCTAATTTTATTTTTACAGTGCCTTTCTGTAAGTATATTTAACAAATAGAAACTGTCAAACAACCGTGACAATGTTAGGAAATATTTTTTTTTAATTTCGGGAAGCTCATTGATCCGCGGTCGGCACTTAAAAAAATCATAACTCCAAAAGGGCGCTAAAAATTTCTAATTTTATTTTTACAGTGCCTTTCTGAAAGTATATTTAACAAACGAAAACTGTCAAAAAACCGTGACAATGTGAGGAAATATTTTTTTTTAATTTCGGGAAGCTCATTGATCCGCGGTCGGCACTTAAAAAAAATCATAAGTCCGAAAGGGCACTAAAAATTTCTAATTTTATTTTTACAGTGCCTTTCTGAAAGTATATTTAACAAACGAAAACTGTCAAAAAACCGTGACAATGTGAGGAAATATTTTTTTTTAATTTCGGGAAGCTCATTGATCCGCGGTCGGCACTTAAAAAAAATCATAAGTCCGAAAGGGCACTAAAAATTTCTAATTTTATTTTTACAGTGCCTTTCTGAAAGTATATTTAACAAACGAAAACTGTCAAAAAACCGTGACAATGTGAGGAAATATTTTTTTTTAATTTCGGGAAGCTCATTGATCCGCGGTCGGCACTTAAAAAAAATCATAAGTCCGAAAGGGCACTCAAAATTTCTAATTTTATTTTTACAGTGCCTTTCTGGAAGTATATTTCACAAATAGAAACTGTCAAACAACCGTGACAATGTTAGGAAATATTTTTTTTAATTTCGGGAAGCTCATTGATCCGCGGTCGGCACTTAAAAAAATCATAACTCCAAAAGGGCGCTAAAAATTTCTAATTTTATTTTTACAGTGCCTTTCTGAAAGTATATTTAACAAACGAAAACTGTCAAAAAACCGTGACAATGTGAGGAAATATTTTTTTTAATTTCGGGAAGCTCATTGATCCGCGGTCGGCACTTAAAAAAATCATAACTCCAAAAGGGCGCTAAAAATTTCTAATTTTATTTTTACAGTGCCTTTCTGAAAGTATATTTAACAAACGAAAACTGTCAAAAAACCGTGACAATGTGAGGAAATATTTTTTTTAATTTCGGGAAGCTCATTGATCCGCGGTCGGCACTTAAAAAAAATCATAAGTCCGAAAGGGCACTAAAAATTTCTAATTTTATTTTTACAGTGCCTTTCTGAAAGTATATTTAACAAACGAAAACTGTCAAAAAACCGTGACAATGTGAGGAAATATTTTTTTTTAATTTCGGGAAGCTCATTGATCCGCGGTCGGCACTTAAAAAAAATCATAAGTCCGAAAGGGCACTAAAAATTTCTAATTTTATTTTTACAGTGCCTTTCTGGAAGTATATTTAACAAATGGAAACTGTCAAAAAACCGTGACAATGTGAGGAAATATTTTTTTTAAATTTCGAGCCGCCCATTGATCCTTGGCCGGCACTTAAAAGAATCATAAGTCCAAAAGGGCGCTAAAAATGTTTAATTTTATTTTTGCAGTGCTTTTCTGGAAATATACTTAATAAATATAAACTGTCAAAAGTTCGTGATGATGTTAAGAAACAAGTTTTTTTTTTAATATCGAACCGAACGGATTCGTCTGTGGCTGGTATTTAAAATCTTAAGTCCAAAAGGGCACTGAAATTATTTAATTTAATTTATCCAGAGCCTTTCTAGATGCAAACTGTAAAAAACTGTGAAACTTTAAGAAATGTATTTTTTTTAATATCATTGAACAGATAATTGAACTGTGGCAGCCATTCAAAAAATGGTCCAAAAAGACGCTAAAATTCTTGTGCCTTTCTCGAAGTATATTTAACGAATGCAAACCGTCAAAATAACTTGAAGACGTTAAAAATAATTTGTTTGAAAATATCTAACAGATCATTGATCCCTGGCCGGCACTAAAGAAATTCCAAAAAGCGGGCTAAGAATTTTTATTTTTATTTTTGCAGTGCTTTTTTAAGGTATATTTATATTTAACGAATGCATTTTTGAAGTGATGACGAAAGAAAATTATTTTTGCACAAACAATTTTGCCAATTTTAGAAATTATTCACAATTAATTCAATTTTGATAGTCTTTGAAAAAAATAGAAACATAGATTAGTTAATTTTTGAAAAATTCGAGCGCAAAGATGAGAAAATGCATTTTTTGTAGCGAGAACAAGTGAAAATTATTTTTGTAAAAACAAAGGGAAGTTCAGACTTGCCAAGTTATTAAAAATTGTCCGCGTTTTGATATTCTATGAGAAAAATAAAACAATTATTGGTGAATTTAAAAAAAAAATTGAGAGGAAAGATGAGAGTGCATTTTTTGAAGCGTTGGCGAAAGAAAATTATTTTTGCATAAACAATGACAAATGCATTATTGCCCAGTTTAGAAATTATTTACAATTAATTCAATTGCGATATTCTTTGAAAAAATAGAAACATTTATTAGTGAATTTTTGAGAAATTCGAGCGCAAAGATGAGGAAATGCATTTTTTGTAGCGAGAACAAGTGAAAATTATTTTTGTAAAAACAAAGCAAGTGCAGACTTGTCCGTTTTAAAAGTCATTAATTTTTTTTTGCATTTTGATATTCTATGAGAAAATTAAAACATTTATTGGTGAATTTAAAAAAAAAATTGAGAGGAAAGATGAGAGTGCATTTTTTGAAGCGTTGGCGAAAGAAAATTATTTTTGCATAAACAATGACAAATGCATTATTGCCCAGTTTAAAAATGATTTACAATTAATTCAATTGCGATATTCTTTGAAAAAAATAGAAACATTTATTAGTGAATTTTTGAAAAATTCGAGCGCAAAGATGAGGAAATGCATTTTTTGTAGCGAGAACAAGTGAAAATTATTTTTGTAAAAACAAAGGCATGTGCAGACTTGCCCGTTTTAAAAGTTATTAAAAAATTGTTTGCGTTTTGATATTCTATGAGAAAATTAAAACATTTATTGATGAATTTTTGGAAAATTTGAGAGCAAAAATCAGAAAGTGCATTTTTTGAAGCGATGATAAAAGAAAATTATTTTAGCAAATGCATTATTGACCATTTTAGAAATTATTTGCAATTAATTCAAAAATTAGAAACATTGATTGGTGAATTTTTGAGTAATTCGAGCGCAATTACGCAAAAGTGCATTTTTGAATCGCGAGAACAAATGAAAATTATTTCTGTCTGTTAAAAACGCGTTTCAATATTATATACACAATTACCTTATCATTTTCTAAATAATATAATTTGTGTGATCTCGAGAGATGATATGGAAACGTAAACGACTTTTTATAAATACTTTAGCTCGCGAAGATTTCTGTTTAGCATTAATTTTGTTTCTTGTTGAGATACTTGAGATGTGCAGCGTCAGCCTCTTCGTCTCCATCATAGTAATATCATATCGTGTAAGCCACAAAATTTTGTTTCAGAGTTGGCTGTGAGAAAAATGAGGTATGTCGCATATTATTACGTCATGAGAGTAGAATTAGATTTAAAAAATGAATTAATGCTTTGTTTCTCTCTCTCAGGCATGGCCAACTCTGAAACAAAATTCTGTGGCTCACACCTTACAAAACTTACAACGTAATACTCCTTAAATTTAATGTACGCCGCGCTTACGATTCTGGAATCCGTACCAAGCAGACATTATCTCGAAAAATAACTCGAGAAAAAAAGGAGCATTATTTGTTCATGTTCGGAATAAGTGGAGATTTAGATAAATCCCAATACGGATCGGTTCATACTTCCTTCATTCTCTTTCTAACTTTGGTGACAACAAAATAATTAAATTGCTAATAGTAATCTTTTACTTTGAAATAATTTGAAATTTGAAAATAAGTCCGTAAATGGAGGCAAAAGCATGAAAATACTTAAATTGATTTACAGTTGTGATTGAATTGACTATCTTGACTGGCATCAGATAATTCAACGCCCAAAACATTACACTTTTATTGACAGTTTTTATTCGTTAAATGACAATTTTTTTAATATGTTCGATATTGAAAAAAAATATTTATTAACATTTTCACGGTTTTTTCACATTTCGTATTTGTTAAATATGTTTCCAAAAAAGCACTGCAAAAAATAATATTAAACATTTTTAGCGCCCTTTTGTACTTATGATTTTTTAAGTGTCAGTTACGAATCGACGAGCTTCTCGATATCAAAGAAATATATATTTCCTAACATTTTCAGGTTTCTTTGACAGTTTGTAATTATTAAATATACTATACCAGAAAGGCACTGCATAATTAAAATAAAATAATTTTAGCGCCATTTTAGACTCGATGATTTTTTAATGCCAGCCACGGATCAATTAACTGCTCGATATGTTTTCATCATCGTCACATTTTTTTGACAGTTTGTATTTGCTGAATACACTTCCAGAAAAGCACTGCCTAAATAAAATTAAAAATTCGTAGTGTCGTTCTGGCGGAGGCGCCGGGAAATCCGTGGCTGGAGATTAATGGCTAACTCTTGAACGGATGGCCAACTTAGAAAAACTCCTCCATCAATAGATTGTAATTATCGAGTACGATTAGATAGAAAATTAAATTGAAGCTTCCATTTGTTTTTAAGAGAAATCTTTGATGGATGATAATAATTATATTCCTTACTTCAAGGTGTTTTTTTGAAAATCATTGTAAGTCAAATTTTGTTTTTAAAATTAGTGCATCGATTGAAACACGACGAGATTTCATTGTTGACTTTCGCGTGTTATCCCGAGAGCAAACTGAAATCTATCTGAATCGTGGAACGATTTTGTCTCCTTTACACATATTAATTCCCGGAGTCCCGAGTAACGTCCGGACTCAAGACAAACAACAAGAAGTGCCCCAGGGCGTCGTCTTCCACATCCTTTATCCCCCCGTTCTCCGCGCCCCCTTTTGCTCCGCCGCCACCATGCACGATTCAATCTGTCGATAGATGTGTTCGACCGTTTGTTCTTTATGCCCGACATTTATTTCACCGATGCCGGAACGTCTCCACATATTTTTCCACATTTACCACAACGAGGAAAACAGAGATGCATAATAAGGTTATTGGATGGTCTTGCATTTATGAATAGTTTTTAATGTGGTAAGTAAAACACGTGTGTTGAGAATTTGTGAAAACGTGTTTTACTTACCACATATATTATGGAATTTCACCAAGTAACAGCCTCATCAATCCAATAGTTTTTAAAGTAATTATACAGAAGTTTTTTTCTTTATAATGATCAAGAAGATAATTTGTGTGTTAAAAATCAAACTTATCAGGTTTGAATAAAATTGCAAGAAGACACCAAGTAAACAGAATTAATTGGTTCTGACGAAAAGCATCGTATTTCGTATTTAAATTTTGTCTACAAGAACTAAGGTTACTTTAATAAATTCACATGCTGTGCTCAGAATTATGTAGACTATTTAAACGGATGTGTTAAGAATAATAATAAAGACTCGAAAGCCCTCACTAAGCCGATTATGACCTCACCTGGAATGGTGACAACATCAACAAGAACAATATTTGCGTCTTGCGGCTAACCAACCCTAAGAGGATAAAGGATTTAGGCTTACAACAGCTACGACATCGATTCCATTCCCCTTCCGCTAAATTTCAAATTTTCATCCGGCGCTAATCATATTACCGATGGAAAACTGTAGTATCGCGCTGAAATCGCCGTTTAATTGGCAATTTATATGTGGAACACTGTCCGGGATTAACATATAAATTACGACCGTGTGCGAGTGTTATTGTTGCAAATTAAAGGGGACGGCAGACTAATTCATTTTGGTGTTATTACAGAATTTAAATTCAAAATGAAAATTGAATGCTTGTACAGTGTCGTCCAGGAATGGGTAATGTTGTTATTAAGGAAAGTGAGGGTTGGATAATAGGTAATGTTATTAAGGAAATTGAGGATTACTTTAGTAAAATATACTGTGTATTACAAGTGCCGATGATGTTATAGTGAGGTATCAAAAATGATCTTAATAATAATAATACGTTTATTCACGGAAAACCATTTCTGTAAAAAATTATATACAAAAAAAAAACAATATATCTTCGTCAAGAGAAGCCATGGAATGGAAAACGACCGCCTTGGCCTATATCATCCATTTGAAAAATTTCTGTAAATGTTTGTTAGTTTATGCGAAATCATTCATGAACTGCTTAGAATTACAATCAAACTTGTCAGTATGCTGAGACAACATGGCCACTCTTGCTCAAGACCATGTTTGATGTCACGATATTAAGTTTCATTAGAATCGGCACTGCTACAAAAGACCGTGATAATTAATTTTCAACCAATCACCAATAAATTAGAAAGAAATTCTATTATTTATTTAAACATAGATCTCGTGATCCATGACCAGTTAGGCAAATTGTCTAACAAGCACCACTGCTACTGTTATTACTATTGAATATGAAGAAGGTAAAATAATGTATCGTTTGTCGACATTAATTCCTCAGTGGAAAACTATAGAAAGCGGGTCGGTGTTTATCTCAGTGGATATTTATGGCCCGGCGCATCCACCAGAAGTAACCGCGGAGTTATTTGCGTATATATATATTCTTTTCCAGGGGTCTTTATTTGCCAACTTTTTTTTTATAACTGTTTCTTTGTAATGGAACGTCGTCGTCTGCTTTTATCTACGTAATCGTCATATACATTCACGTTATTATGGCATATTTTACAAATTTAATTGGACCATGCCGTTTCCCTGTGTTAAGGATCAAAGCTTTTATTTATAAACTTTTATTGTACTATTTATTTTTTAATATAGCCAACTCCATCCAGCGATAGCGCTTTGCCACAGTTTGCGTTTTCAACGTATTCGTTTGATGTGTAACTATCGCGCCAAAACGGATGCGTTAAAAACGCAGTGTGACAAAACGCTTAGACGAACTTTTTTTTTTGATATTGTGGCGGTTTGTAGATTCCAGTGGCGGCTCGTGGAACATGTTGATGGTAGAGCAGTGTTGCCATACGTACGGTAATTACCGTACTTGTACGGTATTCTGTTAATGTTAAAATGTAAAACCGTACAGAGATGTACGGTAATTTTCACCCTGTATAAAAGCATTTTTACCGCGTTTTTAATTCGACAAATTTATCGCGCGGTACCAATGGCTGCTCTATTAAGAGCATTGGGAATACTGGAGAGAATAGAATTGTAAAAGGTACAACATCCATCCCACATAAAATTCATTTCACGGCGTGGTATATATTAACCGCATAAGGAAAACTAATTCTACTAGAATTCTGCTAGAAAATATAAGTACGAAATAAATCAATCTCTTATTTTAACATAATGTTCAGCAGTACGTTTTGCGTACTAATTGCCTAATATTTAAAGGTAAAACAATAAACAATTTCAAAGAAAAATAAATACAGATATGATTGAATTTCTACAAATTTGAATGAATTTTTGAAAACTACTATTTTTGGTAGTAGAAGAAAAAAAAATCTAAAAAAATAAATAGTGATATTAAAGAATTCCACAAAAATTTTAAAATCTTTGCAATACATCTACCTTTAAAACCAACTTACATTTTTTTTTAATTTGCCAATTTCTTATGAATTTTTGAAAAGTAATATTTTAAGTTGTCGGACAATTGGTCAAATAAAAATAAATACTTATATGATGGAATTACCTTAATATACACTTGGATTTTTGAAAATGTGTCATAAATTTCTAAAAACGAATTTTTAAGTGGTCGAATATTTAAACAAGGAAAAACTAGAAAAAAATCATATCCCTATAATTGAATTCCATAAAAAAAAAACCTGATGCAATTTACCTTAAAATTAAGTCAATTTTTGTGTTAGTTATGAATTTTTATAAATTAATATATTTAGTTGTTGGACGAACAAAAAAAATCTAAAACAAATAAATAGTAATATAATTGAACTCCACAAACATTTTAAAATAGTTCTACTTTACAACTAACTTAAATTTTTGCAAATTCGCCAATTTCTCCCCGAGTTATGGTTTTTTGAAAAAAAAATTCTGTAAGTTGTCGAACAATTGGAACAAATTTAGAGAAAATAAATACTTCAATGCTCGAAATTTTTAATTTATCCACAAGATTTAACATAAATTTTGATTTTTAAGGTATAAATTTTTTTAAATGAATTTTTAAGTGGTCAAATATTTTTACAAGAAAAAACTAGAAAAAAAAATCGATATGACTGAATTCCCTAAAAACTCTGATGAAATCATAATACATTTACCTTTAAAATTAACCTTGACTTTTGAAATTGAGTCGAATTTTGCGCGAGCTATGAATTTTTGAAAATTAATATTTTGGCTAAAAAAGAAATACTGATATAATATTAATTCCTCAAAAATGTTGATATCTTTACTAAACATTTACCTTTAAAACTAACTAACTCTAACAATTTCTGCGTGAGTTATGAATTTTTGAAAATTGGTCGAAAAATTTGAACAAAGAAAAAATAGAAAAATAAAATAATATCGATAGGATTGAATTCTTTAAAAAGTCCAATGCTGTCACACCACATTTATGTACCTTTAAAAAAAACTTTAATTTTTGAAAATGTATTCATTTTTGCGTTTTAAATTGTCGTGTTTGGCAGTTGAAATTGTCATTTTTGGCAGTTAAAAATTGTATTTTTTGCCAGTTAAAAATGGTCGTTGCCGACACTTGAAAATGGGCCTTTTTGCAGTTGAAAATTGTCATTCTGGCAGCTTAAAATGATCGTTTCCGACACTTGGAAATTGGCTTTTTTGGCAGTTGAAAATTGTCATTTTTGGCAGTTGAAAATTATCATTTTTTGGCAGTTAAAAATTGTCACCTTTGGCAGTTAAAAATGGTCGTTGCCGACACTTAAAAATTCGCATTTTTTGCAGTTAAAAATTGTCATTTTTGGCAGTTAAAATTTGTCCTTATGGCAGTGAAAATGGTCGTTTCCGACACTTGAAAATTGGCTTTTTTGGCAGTTGAAAATTGTCGTTTTTGGCAGCTTAAAATGGTCGTTTTCGACACTTGAAAATTGGCCTTTTCGGAAGTTGAAAATTGGCCTTTTTGCAGTTGAAATTGTCATTTTTGGCAGTTAAAAATTGTCATTTTTTGCAGTTGAAAATTATCATTTTTGGCAGTTAAAAATGGTCGTTGCCGACATTTGAAAAATGGCCTTTTTGGCAATTAAAAATTGTCATTTTTGTCAATGGTCGTTTCCGACACTTGAAAATTGTAATTTTTGGCAGTTAAAAATTGGCATTTTGGCAGTTGAAATTGTCATTTTTGGCAGTTAAAAATTGTCATTTTTGGCAGGTGAAAATTGTAATTTTTGGCAATTAAAAATAATCATTTCCAAAACTTGAAATATTACATGATATGCTAGAATTTATCAAAAATAAAAAATAAATAGTATATTCACAAAACATCTGTATTATCTTCAATTTTTGAAAATGCGTGAGTTTATGTTTAAAAATGATTTTTTTTTATTTGCCGATTATTTGAACAAAGAAAAAATAGAAAAAAAATATACTGATATGATTGAATTTCTTAAAACCTTTAATGCAATCATAATATATTTATCTTTAAAATGAACTTTGAGTTTTAAAAATGCGTGTTATGAATTTTTGAAAATTAATATTTAAAGTTGTCGAAGACTTGAATAAAAAATCAATTTTTTTAATACACTCACAAAGCATCTCCCTTTAAAAGTTACTGTAATTTTTGAAAATGCGTCATTTTTTCCGTAAGTTATGAATTTTAGTTATAAATATTCGGTTTTGCGGTGGGTCCACGCAAATATGGGCAAACAGGGGGAGAGTCGTAACCCCATTTTGCGGTCTCCATAAAAAATAAAGGAAATTCGGTGCGTGTCCCGGATGCCAAATGGTGATGGGGGCACGTTCGACGACCCCATTTTAAACGTGCGTGATTTATATAGGATCCCCCCTTGGCATTGATTAATAAGTATTCGGACAACTTAAGTCCGCCAACGTTGCCGACGACAAAAACCGACTCTCCTTCATAAAACCTTTAAAATCAATAGGAAACGGTATGGTCTAGTTCAGGGATACTTAAAATTAACGAAACAAGTTTTTGACATAATTAACATTAATTAATTGATGGAAATCAGTGCAAAAGGTTGATTTAAATCGATTTTAAAAAACTTCTGCGAACTTATGTCATAACATACTATGATTATAATTAAATGTATTAGTACAATAATTAACGTAGCTTTCGGCGACCCGCATGTATTTGTGTGTCAACAGAGTGCTAAATTAATTTTTAATTGTTTTAGTGATATGTAATACTGTGTAGGATATTTATGTATGTATTTTCACTACATTTAATAAAATATTGATGGAGCTGGTAAGCTCCCGTCGTTACAATGCGATAAGCTCCCGTCGTTACAATGCGATAAGCTCCCGTCGTTAAATAAAAAAAATATATAAACACACATTGATTGGCCATAATAAGACACGTTTTGTTGAATTGGGTATGAATGAAACGAAACATAAATTATTTTAAAAAAATAGATGAAGTGCAAATATTTAAAAACCAAATTATCGCGTTTATATGATTAATTAACCAAACCGTACAACGATACAGGAACTTCAAACACAGATTCCAGCTCGATTAAATCCGGCGCGGATGTAATTATCAATATTCCCGCTAGTCTGGGGGTTTGCGTATCGGTTGACATATTTACATAGTGCATTACCGCGGTCTGCGATAATGGTGGTCGGCGATCTAATTCCGGTAATAAGCCGAACAGTGCAGTAAGAGGATTAGGGGCGAGCTGAGCCCCCCCTAATCCGCTACGGGGGCGAAAGCGAGACTTCCGGCGGCGATAAAAATAACTAACAAAATATTTAAGCACCCCCCCCCCCCATTTCATTCCGATTTTATTGCGTGTATCGCGCGTTTTATCGCCCAATAAAAAAAAAACTTGGTTAATGATACGAGAAAGAAAACGGATGCGCCGATGTAACAACCGGCAGCGCGAAATGTTCATTTATGTAGTTCTCGTTAACTTTAAGTTTATCTGTTTGAATAATGAATAGAAAGATGTTAAGACATCGCAACATTTTTAAAGAAATATTCAATTATCGACTACGCATGGTGTTTCAAATTCTAGGCTCGCCCATTAGAAGAGATAGAGAGTATTGTTTACTCTTGTGTTGCATCCGGCCCCGCGTTGGGCGCCAATTTTCTTCGTCAATTAATCTCATGTATAACGAAGAGTGCAACTAATGTTTTTGCTTGTTTGTATTGCTTATTGCTTAGTGAAGTAATTGCCTGGTTTGCTCTTGTGTTGCATCCGGTCCCGCGTTGGGCGCCAGTTTTCTTCGGCCGTTATTTTTTTCAATTTAATTGTATACCTCGACGGTATTCAGAAATTATGGAATGTAATACAACATTTTTAGGGATCAAACTTGTCGAAAAATATTACTTAGGATACAAACAATTAAAGGAGGGCTCTAACTCTAAGTAGATTAATTTTTGAAAGAAAACAAAAATTTTACCGATAATAGAAATGATGGAAGGATTTCAATTTTTTTGAAAGGAGTCTGGCACGAAAATGCACAACTGCCGCAGTTTTTAGCGCTTGACACTAGATGGCAGTATTAAGCTAAATCCTATTCATTTAAAATGCCCTTTTGTCTCTTTACAATTCTTTAACAGAAGAATTTTCCTAATCGAGTTATCTGTTCAAGAGTTGTTCCCAATTTAGGAATTACGCTAAAAAAATATTGGTATTAAGTTAAATTTCACCCCGACTCCATTTTAACCGAAGTTAATTACTTAATTGTATGTACCGATCTAATAATTCCGATGAAAAGCCCCCGAGATTCACCTGAACCGTTTGATGTTCTTCCCCGGCCCGCTTTTGTTCCGCCCGCCTAATTATATTAGCTCGGGATCACGTACTAAGGATTAAAGGGCCACCTCGCGAAATAACGGGGCGAGAGGGCGCGCGCGCGCCCCGACCCGACCCCTCCTCGAGATTCGAGTTAATTTAATAAACCCAGTCACTCGAGTTATGAACGAATTCATCCCGGCACGTGCAAATCGCAGATTGATTAATTCGTTCAATTCCGACGCAGCGAATTTATTTTTCATTGTTTCCCCAAGGGCCGGACAACAATGCACCCCGGAGCGGTTCAGTTCCACCTGCGAGTGCACTTCGTTACGCCAGGAATCGATAGGTGCTTCATAGTTCACCTACCGGGCAGAGGTTCAGTGATTCATTCAAACGTTTCTAAAATTGCAACTTTTTTTTTTCTTGGCCGACTCGTGTTTACGGTCGTTACTACTTTTCTACATGAAATAATAAATATTTACATATCATCTTTCGTATGCAGTCGGTCGCAATACTTATTTTTACTTTTTAGCCATATTCGGTTTTCAATCATTGGCTTTATAGCCATATACGGTTATCAATTATTGGCTTCATAGCCACATACGGTTATCAATTATTGGCTTCATAGCCACATACGGTTATCAATTTTTGCTTTATTGCCATATACGGTTATCAATCATTGGGTTTATAGCCATATACGGTTATCAATTATTGGCTTTATAGCCAAATACGGTTATCAATGATTAGCTTTATAGCCGAATACGGTTATCAATTATTGGCTCTATACCTAAAAACGGTTATCAATTAATTGCGTTGTAGCCACATACGGTTATCAATAATTGACTTCATAGCCACATACGATCATCAATGATTGGCTTTATAGCCATATAAGGTCACAAAAATTGTTTGGTTTTACGACCATGTACGACTATAATTGAAATAAATTATCATAAGTTCACTTATTTGATTGTTGATAAATGAATTAATAATTCCAAAAATTCTCTTGAAAATGTCGTGATAATGATAAAGCAAAACTAATCGAGAATTTTAAACAATCAGTCCCTTAACCGTTTTTTTTTAAATTTGGTAATAGAAGTTGTCTATTTGAAATTAATACTCTTAGGAATATTAATGGATTACGCTGAGCAATTTACAGTTTTCATAATTAAAGTCTCGGTGCACCTGTTGTGTCCCGCCAAGTTTTCCTTCTTTTCACCGGGAAAACTTTCGAGATCAAATATTTGCACGCTTGCATGAATGGGGAGCGGTGGGGAGGGGGGCTGAGTGAGACAGCTGGGGTGTAATTAAATTTCGCGCTCTCTAGTTCAAATATTGAAGGTTTTAACGGAACAACTTTTCGCGAAATTGTTCGGAATTGTTTGAACAAGACGGGGACGGGAGGATTCGTTAATCACTCCTGAAAATTTACATAACGTAAGAAATTTTGTTTCATTTTTCTTTAATTTATGCATTTACTGGCGATTTAATAACAATATTGAACTAAAGAATTCTTAACCAGGAAGCGACGCCGCGAGTGGATAAATTGGAATAGATAAGCGCCATCTAGGAAGTATGTTAGTCAGGCCCAAAGCAAGAACGTAACAGACGAAAGTATCGTATGTTTATTAAAAAAAACCTCAAGTGTGCCATGATGTTTAATTTAAAAAATTTAAGTTGGCACACATGTTAGGAATTACTTTAAATTTAAAAAAATAAAAAGTCATGGCACACTTGAGGTTCTTTTTTTAATGAACATACTTTATGTCGATTTAGGTAAGAATTATGGAGTATGCATCAAGTCTGTTCAGTTACAAATTGGGTCTAGTTGGAAATTCAAGACGAACGATTTTGCTAGAGTTAAGGAATAATTCATTAGCGTAAAACCAATCTGCTGGCCTGGTGTGCAGATCCGATATTATTTTTAGTAAGGAATGTCGTGTCGTCCGCATTCAGTATTTATTTTGATTCGACATGCAGTGGTAGGTCGTTAACATACATGACAAAGGTCCTAGAATCGACCCCTGGGGTACATCTAACAAATCGTTGTTTCGTCAGACCAAGTTGTAGAGATGGGCCAAACTGCTACTTTTGATCACGTTGCTACCTGTGATTGCTACTTTCATAGTGATATCAGTGATTTTAAACTGTGACTGTGATCACGGTTAGTAAACGTCGTAACACCTTCTGAAATTGTTAATGGTTTTGCAAAAATTGTAAAATTGCGGTTTTTGTAAATTCAACAATTTTCAATGGTAATATGAATTTTTGAAGATTTTTGTCTTAATTTTTAAGCACCTGAACAAAAACATCGCAGAAAAAAAATAGAAAACTTGTAGGAAAAATTCTATAAAAAATCATCATCAATGGCCGAACTATCGCTAATTCAAAATTAATTTGGTTTTTTATAAATTCAACAATTTTCAATAGAGATACGGATTTTTTAAAATTTTTGTTTTAATTTTTTAAGCACCCGAACAAAAACATTGCAGAAAAAAATATAAAACATGCAGGAATACTTCCATAAAAAAACATTCTCAATGGCCGAAGTATCGCTAATTCAAAATCAATTTGGTTTTGGTAAATTCAACAATTTTCAATAGAGATAGCGATTTTTGAAAATTTTTGTTTTAATTTTTTAAGCACCTGAACAAAAACACCGCAGAAAAAAATATATAACATGCAGGCGCAAAATTCCTTAAAAAAATCATCCTCAATGGCAAAGTATGGCTAATTCAAAATCAGTTTGGTTTTTGTAAATTCAACAATTTTCAAGGGAGATACGGATTTTCGAAAATTTTCGATTTATTTTTTTGAGCACTTGAACAAAAACATCGCAGAAAAAAATATAAAGCATGCAGGAAAAATTCCTCAAAAAATCATCCTCAATGGCGAAGTGTCGCTAATTCAAAATCAATTTGGTTTTTGTAAATTCAACAATTTTCAATAGAGATATGGATTTTTGAAAAATTTTGTTTTAATTTTTTAAGCACTTGAAGAAAAACATCGCAGAAAAAAATATAAAACATGCAGGCAAAATTAAATAAAAAATCATCCCCAATGCCGAAGTATCGCTAATTCAAAATTAATTTGGTTTTTGTAAATTCAACAATTTTCAATAGAGATATGGATTCTCCAAATTTTTGTTTTAATTTTTTAAGCACCTGAACAAAAACATCGCAGAAAAAATATAAAACATGCAGAAAAATTCAATAAAAAATTATTCTCAATGGCCGAAGTATTGCTTATTGAAAATAAATTTGATTTTTGTAAATTCAACAATTTTCAATAGAAATATGGATTTTTGAAAATTTTCGATTTAATTTTTAAAGCACCTGAACAAAAACATTGCAGAAAAAAATATAAAACATGTAGGAAAAATTCTATAAAAAATCATCCTCAATGGCGAAGTGTCGCTAATTCAAAATCCATTTGGTTTTTGTAAATCCAACAATTTTCAGTGGAGATATGGATTTTTGAAAATTTTCGGTTAAATTTTTTGAGCACCTGAACAAAAAGATCACAGAAAAAAATATAGAACATGCAGGAAAAATTCTATAAACAATCATCCTCAAAGGCCGAAGTATCGCTAATTCAAAATCAATTTGGTTTTTGTAAATTCAACAATTTTCAATAGAGATATGGATTTGTGAAAATTTTTGTTTTAATTTTTTAATCACCTGAACAAAAACATGGCAGAAAAAAATATAAAACATGTAGGAAAAATTCTAAAAAAAAAATCATTCTCAATGGCCGAAATATCGCTAATTCAAAATTAATTTGGTTTTTGTAAATTCAACAATTTTCAATAGAGATATGGATTTTTGAAAATTTTCGATTTAATTTTTTGAGCACTTGAAAAACATCGCAGAAAAAATATAAAACAAGCAGGAAAAATTCCTCAAAAAATCATCTACAATGGAGAAGTGTCGCTAATTCAAAATCCATTTAGTTTTTGTAAATCCAACAATTTTCAGTGGAGATATGGATTTTTGAAAATTTTCGGTTAAATTTTTTGAGCACCTGAACAAAAACATCACAGAAAAAAATATAAAACATACAGAAAAAATTCTATAAAAAATCATCCTCAACGGCCGAAGTATCGCCAATTCAAAATCAATTTGGTTTTTCTAAATTCAACAATTTTCAATAGAGATATGGATTTTTGAAAATTTTCGATTTAATTTTTTTAACACCTGAACAAAAACATCGCAGAAAAAAATATAAAACATGCAGGAAAAATTCCATAAAAAATCATCCTTAATGCCGAAGTATCGCTTATTCAAAATTAATTTAGTTTTTTCAAATTCAACAATTTTCAAAAAAGATGGATTTTTGAAAATTTTATTAATTTTTTAAGCACCTGAACAAAAACATCGCAGAAGAAAATATAAAACATGCAGGCAAAATTCCTTACAAAATCATTCTCAATGGCCGAAGTATCACTTATTTAAAATCGATTATGTTTTAAGTAACAGTCACAGTTTAAGTAGCAATCACATTTTAAGTCACAGTTAAGTCAAAATAACAAATGACAAAACGTATCTTATAACGGCCAATCAACGAATGTTTATATTGTTTACTTAACGACGGGAGCTTACCGCATCGTGACCACGGGAGCTTAGTGTATCGTGGCGACGGGAGCTTAAGCGGAGGTTCCTTTATAATTGTGCCAAATGTACCTGATGTTTGACAATTTCTTTTGAGGAACTGAAATGACTTAGCCATCTGCACTTTTTTTGCAAAATGTTTATTAACCTTTGGTCTACAAAATAAAAAAAAAATTGAGTTGTGGTTTTTCTAAAATACCGTATAAAATGGCGGCTCCAGGAAACGTTGTTTAAAAAAAAGCTCTTCTGCGGGAACCTTGGAGGTCGCAATTCGTCGCCTAGAAGCATGAAACCAAAATAGCCTTAAAGCTCACATCCCAAAGAAGAGAATAGACCAACATTACGACAAAAATCGTTTATATTAACAAAATGGCGGCCGTATCGTTTTTCGCATGATTTTTCGACTTTGCCCTCCTGTAAAACATCGTTAATGATCGTAATTTTACATTTTGATAGAGGATTTTGTTTCCTTTAAGGTTTGCCGAACGCGAAGTTGATTGGTTGAACGGTTAAAGAGTTACAAGTCGCGCAGATTTGAAAAATCTTGTTTCGAGAAAAACGCGTTTAAAGTTTTGGAACGCGCGGCGAACTCAACGCTCGGGACACCAGTCCGTTCAAAGCCGTGTAGCGACGAAACTAATTCACGGATCGCAAAATCATTGTACCCACATATTCTAGACACTTACAGCATTCGATTCATGCAATAAAAAAAAAATTGATTTTTTGAAAAAAAATATAGAAGAACCTCGACACCAGTCCGTCCAAAGCCGTGTATCGACGAAAGTAATTCACGGATCGCAAAATCCCTTTACCCGCATATTCAAGACACTTACAGCATTCGATTCATGCAATAAAAAAGAAAATTGATTTTTTGAAAAAAATATAGAAGAACCTCGGGACACCAGTCCGTCCAAAGCCGTGTATCGACGAAACTAATTCACGGATCGCAAAATCATTTTACCCGCATATTCTAGACACTTACAGCATTCGATTCATGCAATAAAAAAAAATTGATTTTTTGAAAAAAAAATATAGAAGAACCTAGGGGCACCAGTCCGTCCAAAGCCGTGTATCGATGAAAGTAATTCACGGATCGCAAAATCATTTTACCCACATATTCTAGACACAGCATTCAATTTATGCAATAAAAAAAAATGGATTTTTTGAAGAAAAAAATGAACCTCCCCCTACCACGGTGCGTTAAGGGGAGGTTCAATTTTTTTTTTGACTATGGGAGTTTAGCGCATCATTACTACGGGAGTTTAGCGCGTCGTGACTACGGGAGCTTAGCGCATCGTGACGACGGGAGCTTACCGTATCGCGACGGCGGGAGCTTACCGCATCGTGACGACGGAAGCTTACCAGCTCAATCAATTGAAATCGATTTAAATCAACTATCTACATCTACTGCTTAGTTTGACATTCAATAAAAAATGTCACGTTCCGAAACAACAAACAGTGAATCGATCAACATATGTTAATTTTAATTCTAAAACACAAATTATCTCACCGAATGCACCTGCAAAAACACCTTCAAATGTATTGCTTTACAGGTGTTGCAACTATTACTCGTTACAGTTAAGTTTTTGGTTTATTTTGAAATAAAATAATTGAAGTAAAAATTTTTCCAGGTACGTTTTTTACTTCAATTAATTAATTTACACCGAATTAGCACCTGCAAAAACACTCTCAAATGTTTGCTTTACAGGTATTACAACTATTACTCGTAACAGTTTATTTTGAAATAACATAATTGAAGTAAAAATTTTTGTAGGTACGTTTTTTACTTTAATTAATTAATTTGAAAATAAACATACACTCCGCACAGATTTATATACTTTCTCTTAGTTTCTACATTTCGTAACTATTACACAGGTAGTGCGAAGTTTTTAAAATAAATTAATTGAAGTGAAAAAAAAAATCCAGGTACGTTTTCACTTCAATCAATTTATTTAAACACAAACACATACTGTACACAAATTTATAGACTTGTACATTTTTTCTTTGTTTTTTTTTACATTTCGTAACTATTACACAGGCAGTGCGAAGTTTTTAAAATAAATTAATTGAAGTAAAAAAAAAATCCAAGTACGTTTTCACTTCAATCAATTTATTTAAATACAAACACACACTGTACACAAATTTATAGACTTGTACATTTTTTCTTTGTTTTTTTTACATTTCGTAACTATTACACATATAGTGCGAAGTTTTTAAAATAAATCAATTGAAGTAAAAAAAAATCCAAGTACGTTTTCACTTCAATCAATTGATTAAGGCACAAACCCACCGTCCTCACAGATTTACAGACTTCAACACTTTCTCTCTTTGTTTTTTGTGTTTGATAACCATTACACAGGTAGTGCGAAGTTATTCGGTGCTCGTTAGTCCGGCAAACAAGCCTTCCCACTCTTTCGCCCTTTGTTTAGGTGAAGGAGTTTTTTTTTTCGTCCGACAGCGGGCGCAAACAGAATTTAAAGTTTCGCTTCTCAGCAGAAACACAATTTCCTCTGCACGGCAGCGACGGCGAGTTTTTTTATTCAGGATTTGCATCCTTATGAAAAGTGGACCTTTTCTTTCCGTATTCGTTTTCGCGAGTTTATAAGAGTTAAAGTCCACTCGAACGCGAGAAGTAAACTTGTTTAATAATAGCAGCATGAAGAACTTCTATACCGTGCTTTCAATAATTCACCGAACGTAGGGAACGCAGGAGACGCACTCGGCATTAAACAAATTATACACTGTGTACATAAAGTAAGGAATAAATTCGATTAAAATTTAGGGCATTTTCTTTCATAAAAATACTCGGACACGTGTATTATTAATTAATAAGCAAAAATTATTATTTACTTAATGAAATGATTTTTCCTTATTAATTCCAATGTTTCGATGAAACCATGTTATCTTTTACCAGAAATAAAATAGTAGTAGTACTTTTTCAAACGCCATTTCTTCGAAAACAGCTGAATATCGACATGGAGTATGCTACATGAAAAATTTTACGTAGAATCCATAAATGCAGTAAAAAATGTGAGTGAATGTGAATTTTAACTTAGGGGTCGTATCTCAATTTTGGGACACCCTGTACATTTAAATTTTATCTCAAAAAATGCGCGTTAAAAAATAATAATACACGTGTCCGAGCATTTTTCTGAAAGAAAATGCCCTGAATTTTAATCGAATTTATTCCTTACTTTATGTACACAGTGTATATTGAAACAAGTACTTGCGAATTTTAAAATTAAACTTAAACATTATTTTTAACATTCACTTCAAAAGCGAAACTGCACTGACGGGAGATAAATCTCAAAACGCGCCTGCAGATTTCTTTCACGTCTCATCAAATTTGTTTCATCTGGAAACACTACTGCCATCTTTAGGAAGAACGCAGTAACTAAAAAACACTGAAAATGTTTTTTTTATACTTCGAAGAATTGAGAATATTTTGCACTCCCGAAGCAGGCATTTTTTTGTTTATTCCCTCGGAATAAGAACGAAGTACGAGCATCGAGTATCTTGATTTTTACAACGCTGAACGACTAGGCGATATTAGAATGGGCATTCGAGCAGCCGAGCCGAAGTACTCCGAGTCACTCCAATTGGCGTCTCCTGCGTTCGTTATGTTCGGTGAATTATTGAAAGCACGGTATAATAATAAACAAAGCGGTATAGAACAATGGATTTTATTAGTATGTTTTTAACTTGATTCTCATTGATCACTTGATGGAACATGATGTCGAACGCTTTTATTACCCGACCCCTTCAAAAATCGATATAATCCCTGTAGAAAAATAATTTTGTACATACCTTCAAAATGGCTTGCAGCCGAAAAAAGTCGGAATAAATAATTTAATAAGTGATTTTTTTTAAATTTAATCATTTTTAACGATTTTATTAGGAATGAAAAACTCCCGCGTTCCCCATGTTCAGTGAATTATTGAAACCACGGTATACGCGAATTCTACTAACAAATTTTCTCAACTAATGTAATTTGTCAAAATATCGATTTCTTTCACAGAGAGTTTAAACAACACACGAATTTAGAGGATGTACGCTGAGCAATTGATTCGAAAACATTGTGTAAACACAAGATTCCAGTTTCCCGTTTCTATTTTTTCCTTCTTCTATTATTCTAGTAAACACCTTGTTATCTTTACTCTCGCGAACCTCGCTCGAATTTTCCTTCGGGGAAAAATTTCCATTCGCTCGCATCGCTCAACTATCGGCGTTCAATTGGGCGGAATGCGCGGCGTTACATAAACTGGCGGGTAGAGGAGGGATGCGAAAGGGTTGGGGCTGGCTGTTAACTAGGATGCATGAAGAATGTAGTGAAAACTAGTTATTCCTATCTCGCCTTGTTCGCAAATCCACTTCCCTCTGACCTAATTTCCTTTAACCCCTCGTGTGCGAGGGTGCGCGAGGGACACACCGAACGAATTCCACCGTCGAAAGTTAATTTTGTTTTCTTAATTTTTGTTTCTTATTGTTACAGGTGAGTTTTCGTGATAATTGGTGGTGGGTGCGCTGGTGAGTAATTTTGATTTTAAATACATTAAATATACAAACAGCGTTCTTATGGATTTTTTAACAGTCTAACGACCACAATAAATTCGTAAAATTTGTTAGGCGTATTTTTCAAGGTCGCTAAAATGTAGTTATAAAAAATCACCAAATTAAACGTTTAGCTTAATAAAAGTTTCCAACACATTTAACCCTTAGCTGCACCTGGGAGTCCTGGGGGACCCCATCCTTTCTTAAAAGTACTTTTAATTATTTAAAATTTCGAAATATCATAAAACTAATGCCCTGATTTAGAAGCGCTTAAAGTAAATAAAAAAATGCATTTTAAGAATTTTCTTAACTTATTTTTTCAATTCCCCTGAGGGAAAAAAAATTAACTCTCTAGTATGGCTGATTTTTCTAGAATACTTTTGTATAGTTCTGTAGTCCTATATAGAGGATAGAAGAATTTTTTAAGCAATTTTTCAACTTGGGGTCCTGGAAGACCGACCCCATGTGCAGTTATGTTACAAAATTGAAGTGGTGCAGCTAAGGGTTAACCGAATAAAAGTTTACTACAAGTAAACTAGAAAGGATTTCTGAGATTTTTATACTCCATTTGCGCGTCCAAAAGTCATATCTCGACGTTTTGAAAGATTACCAACATTTGTACACTTCCGGTTCAAACAGAGACCACCTGGTCGACAGTGGATTGGGTCTTATAGGCTCAATAGGGGGTTGGGCCCTCCAAACTTCGGAACCCGATGTTTCGGACGGTTTCCGAGAAACTATTTATTTATGAGGGTGTACCAAATAATATTTATTAATTTTTTTAATAAATATAATAACAGTAAAAAGATCAGAAAATGTTATAAAACACGGCTTGTGATATGAAAAAACGAACTTCAAAACAGATATTTGCGGTGGGCTATACGTTTCTATATGAAACAATTTACGTCAACACGCTTAAACGAAGAAAACACATTTAAACAAAAATATCCGTTTGAACGTCAACACGTTTAAACGAGGAAAACACGTTTAAACGAAGAAAACACATTTTAACACAAATATCCGTTTGAACGAAAACACGTTTAAACGAGGAAAACACGTTTAAACGCAGATATCCGCTTAAAAGTATGCACTTGTAAATATCCGTTTAAACGCGAATATCCGTTTATACATTTAAATACCTCTTGCTTACCAAGAACAAGTTTATCCGTGTATTAATGAGCCCTAATTAAGATCGACTGAAATATAAAATGTGATTTTATGAACTAGTGAGAAAGTTTCACCTGTATTTGACTTCCCCGGCGCGTGCACCGAAATTACGCTACGAATTTTTAATTTTATTTATGTTCTGCCTTTTTGTAAGTATATTTAATGAGCACAAATTGTCTGAAAAATCGTGAAAACTGCCTCTTTGACTCTGCAAAAATGAAATTAAATTTTTGTAGCGTCTCTTTGGGCCACGGATTTCTGTTCATAATAAAAAAAGAAAAATCAAACCTTTTCACGTTTTTTTTTTGACAGTTTGTATTTGTTTAATTTACTTCCAGAAAAGGCACTGTAAAAATAAAATCTTTTTTGGCGCCCATTTGATGGATGTTTATTTTCCTTAATCAATTTCTCTCTAGATCCCATAAATTAACAAAAAAAATGATGATGTGGCCATCATGTTACTTTCTCCGACTTAATGGTATCATTTATATTTACGCTTTAATGGTTTATTTTCTATTGAAATCATATTTTAACTGTACATCGAACGTTTCGTAGACTCGGATGAAACTGACGTTTAAAACGTCAAAATTGTGAATGATGGAAAAATTATACTTCAAATTCAAAAACTTGGTTTACTCAAAAACTAACGAGATTTCGAAAAAAAAAGACTTATTCTTTATAAGTTGTTCATTGTGGCATTCTCTACAATTATCATTAACATAAATTTGCTCTAACAATTATCGTTTTATAATTATAAACCAAAAATAAAAAAAATAAAAAATTTTCTCAAATAAAAATGATTTTATGAAAAATGTTTTCAAGCAAAAGATGTTCATTTCTTTGTTGTCTTCAAAATTTGTTTATATGTTTTTGTGATATTTTTCATATTTAAGAAAATATTGGCAAAAAACAAAAAACAGTTGAGGTAAACGCCCACTTCCGGTGTACGAAATTTTACCGAAAGCTTTTCATTTCTTCAGATTATCAAATAAGACTGATGTTCAAAGTTTCATATCAATTGCTCTATTAGTTTTTGAGATACAGCGCGCACAGCCAGACACACACAGCCACACACACGCAGACACACACACAGACACAAAAAAATTCCAGAAATTGTTGAAATTGCATCCAGGGACCCCAAAACGGATATTTCAGTAAAAAATATTTTTGAAAAAAAAATCACGATCACAATACTTTCTCGTACTTTGTAACGGAGAAAGTAAAAAAATCAAAACTTTTCAAGTTTTTTTTTGACAGTTGGTATTTGTTTAATATACTTCCAGAAAAAAATAAAATCTTTTTTTTTTGGCGCCCTTTTGATGGATGTTTATTTTTCTTAATAAATTTATCTCTTGGTCCTATAAATTAACAAAAAAAATTGAATTTTAAAAAATTAATCAATTCCAGTTTAAGTTCAATAAAAATAAAAAATAAATGGTGGGTTGACCCAATACTACAATTCAATCCATAAAACCGGGGTGGGGGTGCTTAAAGTTTAATTGAAGTCGAGGGTGGTGGGTGGTCCATATCCTACAATCCAATCAGTTGAACCGAATAAAGGATGTGGAGGATCCAAATTTCAGAATAAGGCCCACCCACCACCCGTTGACCTAATTTTCACTCCTTAAAATTGTGTTCGAATAATTTTTGTTTCAATAAATTGATGTAGAATTGTTATTCAATTACAAAAATGTTTTTTTTTAATCAAAATTAAACCAGCGGGTGGTGGGTGGTCCATATCCTACAATCCAATCAGTTGAACCGAATTAAGGATGTGGAGGATCCAAATTTCAGAATAAGGACCACCCACCACCCGTTGACCTAATTTTCACTCGATCTTTAAAATTGTGTTCGAATAATTTTTGTTTCAATAAATCGATGTAGAAATGTTATTCAATTACAAATATGTTTTTTTTAAATTAAAATTAAACCAGCAGGTGGTGGGTGGGCCATATCCTATAATCCAATCGAATAAAGGATGTGGAGGATGCAAATAAAGTAATAAAATAAATGTGGAATTTGTTTATATTATACATCAATAGATGCATAAATCTTTGTTTCTGATCAAGTGATTGGATTATAGGATAGGGGCCACCCACCACCCGCTGGTTTAATTTTAATTTAAAAAGAACAAGTTTGTAATTGAATAACATTTCTACATCGATTTATTGAAATACAATTTTAAAGATCCAGTGAAAATTAGGTCAAAAGGTGGTGGGTGGGCCTTGTTCTGAAATTAAACGAAGAGTTATTGATGGAAGCATGCAAATCAAAAATTAAATAAACCTAGATTTTGTTTATATTATAAATTATTTCTTTTATGTAAATCTTTGTTTCTGTTCAAGTCATTGGATTAGGGGATAGGGCCTACCCGCCAACTACCAATTCAATTCTAGCTTAAACAAAAGACATTGTAATTGTTCAGTAATACAATTTCTGTACCAGGAATAAAATAGTTTTGTAGATGGGCCCTTTCCAACAGTCTAACTTTTTATGCAATAAGGGTTGGTGGGTGGGCCCTGTCTAACAGTGCAATTTTGTATGTAATAAGGGTTTGTGGGTGGACCCTGTCCAGCCGTGCAATTTTTTATGGAATAAGAAGTGGTGGGTGGGCCCTGTCCGACAGTCCAACTTTGTATGTAATAAGGGGTGGTGGGTGGTCCCTGTCCAACAGTGCAATTTTTTTATGCAGTAAGGGGTGGTGGGTGGGCCCTGTCCAACAGTGCAATTTTTTATGCAATAAGGGATGGCGGGTGTTCCCTGTCCAACAGTCCAACTTTTTATGCAATAAAGGGTGGTGGGTGGGCCCTGTCCAACAGTGCAACTTTTTATGCAATAAGGGGTGATGGGTGGCCTCTGTCTAAAAGTCCAACTTTTTATGAAAATAAAAAATTAAACCCTGATTTTATTTTATATAAATCTCTGTTTTTGTTCAAGTTATTGGATTGTAGCGTAGGGCACACCCACCGACCGCCAATTTAATTTCAACCTAAACGAAGCACTGTTTTCTGTAAATAAAATTTCTGTATCAATTTATTGCAAGAACAAATCTTCTAACCACCAAAAACATAGTTTTGTAGATAAGTCAAAATTAGATTAAGGGGTGGTGTGTGCATGGTGGGTGGGTCCTGTCTTACAATCCAGCCAGTTGAACAAACCGAAGGGTTTTATTGATGTAAGGATGCATTTGGAAAAATAAATTGTTGACGATTATGTTTATATTATAAATTATTTCTGTTGCGTAAATCTTTGTTTCTGTTCAAATGATGGATTGTAGGATATGGACCACCCACCGCCCGCCTCTCTAATTTTAACTTAAGCAAAACACACTGTTCCCTTTAAGTACAATTCCTGTGTCGATTTTTTGCAAAAATATGAATTAAACCACAATAAACATATTTTTAAATATGAAGTAAAATTTAGATTAACGCGTGGTGGGTTGGGGCCCTGTGGTGGTGGGTGGTCCCAGTTCTACAATACAACCAATTGAACAGGAAATAGTATATTATTAAACGAGTGAGAATACTATACTTTTTCGCATCACATTAAATAATTACAGAAAGATTTTTCTGTTTATATTAAATTATAACGAATAACTTTTCTATTTGGAAATTGCGGCAGTTCGCTGACAAAAAAAAATCGTAACCATTGTAACAACTAAACTGTCGGGCAATGAAACCGCTATCATTTGATTGGATGTCACCTGTGGAGGAAATGATTCGGCCGAATAATGGACAACTTTCTCAATCACACGATCTCACGATTTAACAACGTTTATATTATTTAACAAGGTGCAATTTTTTTTTTATTGATGTAAGGATGCAAACGAAAATTGTACGTAGATTTCGTTTGTATTATTAATTAATTCGTTTGTATAACTTTTGTTTTTGTTCAAGTGATAGGGCCCACCCACCGCCAGTTAAACTACAAAAGTCAGTTTTTGGTTTTTCGATTACATTCTTTGCCAATAAATCGATATAGAAATTTCCTTTAACCAAAGTGAATTTGTTGTTTGAATCAAAATTGAACCGGCGGTTGGTGGGTGGGCTCTCGCAAATAATCCAACCATTTTAACATGCGGATAGTGGGTGGGCCCTACAATCCAACTACTTGGACATACGTCGAGAGTTTCATAAATATATAACTTAATTAATTATAAACTTGCGTGCATAGAAATCGGCCCACTATAAACTTTTGACTTTTTTTAGAAACTATAATAAACGATAAGCACTCTTAATAAATTTTAACTCATATTAAATTGTCTTTCAAACGGCATTTTTTTTTATCTGATGGATAGTTGCTAAAAATAAAAAAAAAGTCAAAAGTTTACAGTGGGCCGGTTTGTTTGCACGCAAGTTTATAATTAAGGACATACAAAATACTGCTCTTCCTAAGACAATTTATTTTTTAAATACGTCGTTTTTTTTCTTGTATATTTCACAGCCCGAAAGCAAATACTTTCGAAAATTCTTCTGAAAATCAGTAAATTCGAATTACTGAAAAAATATCAAAATCGCATTTTAAATGTTTTTGTTTGTTTATTCAAACGTGAAGATGAAATTCCACAAAATGACATTATACACTGTGGGCCGAAAAAAACGGTACAAAGTGGAAATATTTATCCCTAGAAATGACCATACCATATGATAACATGGTCACCACCATCCTGTTTCTAAAATCTAAATGAGTAAAGATGCACACAATTTGATCGGCCACAACACTTATCACGGAATTACCTTCTCAGTTGTCTGTTGACCAAAATGATCCCCATGAGGGCCAGATTGGCGGCCATCCCCATGGATCCGAGGGCGAAGATCAGGGCCGCCTCCGCCGTGCCGCCGGGGTGGCACTGGAACACCCTGGTGGCGTTTAAACTCGCGTTGGCCGCGCTGCTGCCAAAGCGCAAGTTCGCCCCTATCATCGCCACCGCTGATCCTACAATGCAACAAAACGCATACAAGCAACCGTCTGCAAATGGTATTTAATTTCATGGCATTTAAAAAAAAACAACGTAATATCAAGCAAGCATCATAAATTGGATTCAATTTGTTACAAAGATTGAGAAACGTCAATGATTACGAAAACGGCGCCACCTTTTGATCGTTCACTTAATTATTTTTTTACATCCGCAAGCAGCTTAATAGGGCTAAAAATCTGGCGGCTTAAGCTACGCGCACACTTATCGGAATCGGATGGACGGCACGCATCGGCAAAAATTGCTTAAGATCACGGTATTCAGATGTGACGAGCGACTATGAGAAGTCATATTAAAGAGAGAACAAAACTGGAGGCGGGCTGGGAAACATCACGTGTCTACCCTTTCCATTTTTTTTGCTATATACGATGCGTGGCTCACACAAAGGCGAGAACTATAATCACGTCCCCTTGAATATATTATCGTTATCAGCATCCACCTGATTGGAGAGAAGGGGATGAGCGCTACTCGTGAGGAATGCGTTGAACTAAATTTCGTCGCGCGCATACAACTTTTAAGCAATTTTAAGAAATCTAACTTCTTATTGAAGTTGAGTAATTAGCAACCAATAATGATGAGTTTTAGTATGGTCACTTTAAATTGAATTATCTATGCATCAAACTCAAAATAAGTTACTATAAAACAATTTTACGCTAATTAATGACAAAAAAATAAGAATTTGTTTTTTTTTTACAATAACAGATAGTTCAAGACATAAACAATTTAATTTTATTTATAATTTTTGGTTTCTTAACTGTTTACAAGATCAACTTTAGGAGAACAATATGAAGTTTCAAGAAGCGTATGAATTCCCTACCCTTAACACAGTTGTAAACGAGTCAACGCACATTTATCCGTTCCATGCCGTACCGATAAATATGCGTAAAACCAATTTTATCGGATGCGTGCCGTCCGTCCGATTCCAATAAGTGTGCGCGTAGCTTTAAGAGGACTACCTTAAGCCGCCAGATTTTTACCATTTACTTAACCTCAGCGGCGGCTCTTGGATCTTCGTAAAGGAGGCTATGACGAAATTTCCGCTCGTGCTGCGCTTCTTACGCTTACAGAGGAAGCAAATATTCCGCTGCTGTTTTGGTCAAATTTTGGTCGCCTCCTCACCGAACTTCACGAGCCGCCGCTGCTCAACCCGATTGAATGAATCCATTTGATGATGCTTTAGCTGTGAGTAATATTTCGGTAGCTCTGATGGTTGTAACGAGTGGCGGCGCAGATGTTTATCCCCGCCATTCATCACAATTTAACATGTGTCTGTTTTTTTTAAATGTTTGACCTTTAAGATGAAGTCCATCCAATAAATTCATATAAAACAGTCACAAGTTGCGCTGGTAAGATTTCAAAGAAAGTTTTGAATTCACACCGTCATGGGAAATACAAATATTTACTCCTGCAAATAAGTTTTTTTTTAAGTTTAATTCGTGTTTTTAAGTGTTGTTTTTTATTACGCGCAGGGTAATTATTTATATCCATTTAACACGTCGACTGCCACGTGAGTTAACGAGGATTTTATCCACGTGAATTGCAAATTGTGAGTTCAGAGCAAGAATTTGTTTATGCCGTGAAGTTTATTTTGCTCCTTAATTTTTAGTGTTTGACGTGTTAGTGCGTGAATTTTATTAATTCGCGTAATGTTCTCTTCCGTTTTAACCCTTAGCTAACGAGCTGGTTTATATACAGTCGCCACTATCGCTTTGCAGACAATTAAAGTGAGCTCATTCTTGATGGTGGATGCGCCGGGAGCGTCATGTACTCGTAGATGTTACGAGAATATTTTTTATTGTCGCGAATTCGGAGCCATTCAATCTTACAAGAATATTTTTATTGTCGCGAATTCAGAGCCATTCAATCTTACAAGAATATTTTTACTGTCGGATACGATCTTACGGTGATATTTCTTGTAGTCTCAAACATGGTGGCATTCGTTACGTAAGGGTTAATAAACGGTATTTCAAAATGATGTTTAGTTACAATTAACACGTTCGCAACTGATACTGAGTTGTAATTTTTTTTTACTTTGTAAATAGAGTGCACCGCCGGTGGTACAAAACGGTTGTGGCGAAAACTCGGCGTGTACCACTGGTGGCGCACATTGGCGCGAACGTGTTAATAATATAAGAAAAATGTCTTTGATTTTTTGAACATTTTAATTTGTCGACGAATTATAATTCTTCATTCAACTACAAAATTATCATTGAATGAGGAATTATAATGAATGCTGAACGAAATTTCAAGAAGTTTTTCCATTGTAAAACGCCTTTCGAATAAAAAAAAGCTCTCAATTTAAATAGCGAAAATATTATTAAAACACCCTTTACCTACAAAAATGTTCAGCCCAAAGGGTTCCTACGGTTAAGATAGTCAAAATGTCCCGATCCCTAAATTTTTTAATTTACCCGAGTATTTTGGGATGTAAAAATAATGACCTTGAATGACCTTGGGGAAAAAACTTGTTAAATAGGTGTTTGGGTAGACTATTTTCATGATTTTTTTCAGAATGTTTAATTCACTCGTTCATCAGTAAAAAATAATGTTTAAAAAAAACTATTTTTTTAACCCCCAGAGAGGGCGGAGGGGGTTCTCGGTCCACTGACAATGGGAACCTTATTTTTACACCCAATACACCATCTTTTAGGGTAAATTAAAAAATCTAGGGATAGAGGCATTTTGACTATACAGGGTGTTTCAGAGTTCTGGGAACGGTCAATCACGTGCTTATTTTTCAAAATTTCGAAAAATGTTTTATACAAAAGTTGTGTATAATAGTGAGCTGCACGCCCTAAAAATATTTAAATTTATATAGGGTGTCTCATAACAAAGTTACAGACCAAAGTTATGTTTTTTTTTAAATGGAACACCCTGTATTTTTTGTCATTTTTGAAGTATATGGAGCAAATAAAGTTAAGTTACTTCAATACTCCCTATACCTATTGTTTGCCGTTTTCGAAATATTTGAAGATTTGTTGAAATGCATGGTCTGGGCGAAATTTTATTTTTGCCCCAGTGATTGACGTTGAACGATTAAAATCATTTCTATTATTTAGTTGAAGGTTCGAACTAATGATGGGCATAATCGAATGATTTCAATAATCGAATGATTACTATTCGAATTAATCTGAAAATCGATTATTCATTCGAATGATCATTCGAATGATAATTCGAGTGATCATTCGAATGATCTGAAAATCGATTATTTATTCGAATGATCATTTGAATGATCTAGAAATCGATTATTTATTCGAATGATCATTCGAATGATTATTCGAGTAATCATTAGAATGATCATTCGAATAAAAGTTCGACTAATAATTCGAATAATTATTCGAATGATCGTGAATCGAATATTTTGATTTTTCAAGTGGTATAGACATATTGGAATGATCACTCAAATTATTGTGACTTAAATACTAAAAACATAACTCCGGTTATTTCGTTAAAATCGTTCATAAACACTTGTGTTCTGATTTCTGCAATATATCATAATAAAATTATAATATAGAAGATATTGTTAACAATATCAGAGTACTTCGCCGTAATGTTTCGTAGGAAAGATATCATATTAATACGCTAGTAAAGTTTTGAATAATATATATTCGAGTACAAATTGGTATAATGACATTCGAATGATCATTCAAATTATCTCAATAGCTAGTTTTCGAATTGTTCATTCGAATACCGAGCACTCGAATAAATCATTCCAGTATAGATAATTCGAATGGTCATTCGAATTATCATTCGAATGTTCATTTGAATGATCATTCGAATGCTCATTTGAATGATCATTCGAGTACTGATCATTCGAATGCTCATTTGAATGATCATTCGAGTATCGATTATTCGAATGATCATTCGAATGATCACTCGAATACCGACCATTCGAATGGTCATTCGAATTAAAAAATAGTTCCTCGAGATAATCGATTATTTTGATAATCGAATGAATCGATTATCGTCATTCGAATGATCCCATCACTAGTTCGAACTATAGAGCCAACCATGATTCCATACAAAAAATTATACAGAGTGATAAAAAAATGCGGTAGAAAAACCGAACTTATAAAGTTAAATAACTTCGTTTTTTCAAATGGCACACCCTGTATTTAGTAACGTATTCTTACGTAGAATCTAATTATCTTTCAGATTGTATAAGGATTCCCTGTTCGTAATCTCAAAAGTTTTCTCTTATTCGGCGATTATCATATCAGGAATAATTATTATAATCTGAAAGATAATTGGATTCTACTTGAGAATACGTTACTAAATACAGGGTGTGCCATTTGAAAAAACGAAGCTATTCAACTTTATAAGTTGGGTTTTTCTACCGCATTTTTTTATCACCCTGTATAATTTTTTGTATGAAATCATGGTTGGCTCTATAGTTCGAGCCTTCAAGCAAATAATTGAAGTGATTTTAATCGTTCAACGTCAATCACTGGGGCAAAAATAAAATTTCACCCAGACCATTCATTTCAACAAATCTTCAAATATTTCGAAAACGGCAAACAATAGGTATAGGGAGTATTGAAGTAACTCACCTTTATTTGCTCCATATAATTAAAAAATGACAAAAAAATACAGGGTGTTCCATTTAAAAAAAAACATAAGTTTGGTCTGTAACTTTGTTATGAGACACCCTGTATAAATTTAAATATTTTTAGGGCGTGCAGCTCACTATTATACACAATTTTTGTATAAAACATTTTTCGAAAATTTGAAAAACAAGCACGTGATTGACTGTTCCCAGAGCTCTGAAACACCCTGTATTATCCGTAGGCACCCTTTTCATTACCGACACGACAGTGTGATTTTCTTTTTAAATTTTGTTTCGCATTTTCAGCACAAATCATTACTCACGGCAGTGTGTAATTAAAAAAAAATTGTTTCGCACATGACACGACGTGAAATGTACTTCAGCATAACACAAATCATTACTCACGACAGTGTGTAATTAAAGAGAAAATTGTTTCATGACACCACTTGAAATGTACTTCAGCATAATACAAATCATTACTCACGACAGTGTGAAATAAAAAAAAAATTGTTTCGCACATGACACCACGTGAAATGAACTTCAGCATAACACAAATCATTACTCACGACAGTGTGAAATAAAAAAAAAATTGTTTCGCACATGACACCACGTGAAATGAACTTGAGCATAACACTCACGACAGTGTGTAATTAAAAAAAAATCGTTTCGCACATGACACCACGTGACATGTACTTCAGCATAATACAAAGCATTACTCACGACAGTGTGTAATAAAAAAAAATGTTTCACACATGACACGACGTAAAATGTACTTCAGCATAACACAAATCATTACTCACGACAGTGTGCGAATTTTTTTTTTAAATTTTCACCACGTGAAATGTTTTCCAGTATAACTTACGAGGCTGCCAACGTGTTAAAATGAAATTATTCTCAGTGCTACTTTAAAGTAAATGCAATTAGAACGCATGCTGTAATAAGTAGTAATAATGTTAAATACAGTATGTACAAGTAAGTTTAATATTCGAATCGCTTATATCAGTTCTCGGGCATTTTCGCTCTATCTCGTCAAATGGGGATTTTTTTACAGTTTGCACATTTTCACGTCAAAATTAAATACTACAAACCGCGCATGCGCTTTTACCTTACCAATTTTTACTATTCACAATAATTCAATTCAAGTCAAGTCCCCTTTTATCGCCTGATAAATTTCACAATCGTCGTCTCCGGTTGATACAAAACCTCTAAAACTACAGTGGCCAGAAAAATAAACAAAGAACACTAACTATGATGCGCATGCGCCCTGGCTAATAACAATAATAATAATTGGTATGTGGTATGCGAGGCAGCGCCACCTAGTGACCTGTAGGCGTAATCTCAAAATAAAGGGAGGGGCATTCGGAAAATCGAAAATCAAAAAATAGGCTAGTAATAATAATAAGGCTAATCAAAAGTCAAAATCGCCCAAAATGCACTTGTATGTCTTTACGGTTTACCAGAGGGGATCGGCGTGGAACTGACGTGCTCTGAAAGAGAAATATGACAAAACTGAACAAAATGTTTATTACAATTAAATTAAATTATTTTGTTCACGAAAATGTTATAATGTACGCATTATTTAATTCTATGGGCAGCGTTAATGGGGCACATTTAACACTCAAATTCATTAAACACGCATTTGCGTGTTTAATATGCTTATTAAACACGCTAATTCGCGCTTTAATTCACAGAACAAGATTTATGATAATATTTTGTTTACCCTGTTTAATACTGATTTTAATTTTTTTCAATTGTAATTGCAATTACAACTTTAATTTCGATTTTAATTTTGATTTTGATATTGTTTTTGTTTAATTTTGATTTTAATTTTCGTGAACAAAGTATAGTGTACAACTCGCATATAATGGCTATTAATCACTCGAACGATTTGCTCCACTCGCCTACGGCTCGTTCCGCAAACATCGGTCTCGTGATTAATAGCCTTCATTATATGCTCGTTGTATAATATACTATTATACAATAAATCCGCTCATTATACCACTGCCAGGAAAACGAAGCCCTTTCGTCAGTTCAATTTATTTTTCTTGTTCATTATTTCTGGTTTATAAATAATTACGGACTCCGCGGCCAGATCTGATAAAGTCGCACATCGCCCTCGATACAACAAAAGTCGGCCGAAATGTCCGTCCGTCCTCTCCTCTTCCTTCTCCGGGGCAATAAAACGAGCGAAGGGCCCCTTTTATGTAAGCAGGAGAGCGCGGGCGGATTCCTTTACGTCGGAACTTCAATTACGCCGAATAGATTGTTTGCTTCGGGGACGTTTTAATCCGAGCGGTCGAGAGAGACATTCCGGTCGCAATCAGAAACCGAAAATATATAAGAACGGTATCAAATACAAGATACGAGTTAGGAATTTATTGAACTTGTGTTGCAGATGCATTTAATTAATTTTCCGTTGCTCGTTGGTTAATGGCTAACTTTATTGTACCCAAGTGTATCAAAAAATCGTTCATTAATGATCCCTATTAATGAACGATTTTTCGTTAATAAACGATTTTTCATTAATTAACGATTTCCAGGGCTGCGGTGGTCTAGTGGGAAGAGGTCCGGCCTCTGGACCCCGCTGGTGCGGGTTCGAGTCCCGCCCGGGCGGTCACTTTTTTTACTTTTTTTAACACGAAAAATGGCCGTGTGGGTCCCTGGATATATTTAGTCTTCGTTTTCATTATTAAATGAATTATTAAATACTATACATCGGTTTTGGCTGAAAAAAATTGAAAACCAACCAAGTACCTCATTTTAACAATCCTGAATATTAAAAATGTTTCATCACGTGTTAAACGAGAACCAAATTCAACAAATGTTTTACAAAGACTTAAAAAGCAGAACAAACTTATTGAAACAACTACTTGCTTGGCTAAAACCACGCAATTTTTTTTTATTAAGAACATCAAACTGCTTAGGGGTTTATCCGTTAATCTTTGTGACTAAATGTATAAATACAATATCGTGTTAATATTCGTTAATTTAAGCCTTAGCTAACGTATTCGCGACAATAATAATATTTTCGTTGGATGTAATCTTTTTTTAAGATCCCGGCGCATGCACCAGAAGATCGCGCCCGGCGATAAAATTTCTTTTCGCGGTATAATCGAGCCGCATTCCGTCCCTCTCACTCGGGGAGATTATAAATTGCTTTAATTATAAACCGAAATCATATGCACGAGGCACCCCATCCGACGAGAGTGAAACTTTAACGGCCGCTTTTTGTGTTTCGTCGTCCTGCCCCATTATCCTTCGTGCGATTATCAATCAGCCGGGATGAAAATGTGAATACACAAACACGCACACAAAAAAAAAAACGCAATTTTCTAAGGGCGCAATTTCGAATAATTAAGTTCGTGCCGATGGAACGGAAATGAATTGGTTCATTGAGGATTTGACACGTACAACAAAAAGTCATTTTTGTGATTTGTTTATCGTCCTTGTTTCCCATCGTTATGTTCAAATAATTTAAACGAACGAATGATGAAATGTTAACAATGATGTTGAATGAGAAAGAGAGAGAGAGAAAAAATTTATTGAGACACTTTTACAGATGACTTCAACAGGCAATTTACCAGAGGTTTTTTAGCCTTGTTGAATGATTAATGCAAATTAATTAAAATAAATTTAAATTCATCTGTTACGTTCAAATAATTTAAACAAAACGGTCGAACAACCGTTTTCATAAGATATTTAATGAGATAAGAAATTTTTCAGACAAATAGTTATGAGAATGAGTGGTTAGACATGAAAAAAAAATGAAAAAAAAAATTTATGCGTTACGAATTACAATGACTTACAAATACTAAAAAGTATCGAATGAGTGGTTGGACCTGTATTTTTTTAATCCTTATGAGTTTCCAATTACAATGACTATACCAAAAAGTATCTGAATTAATTTTATCATGGAAGAAAAACGGTGACGGTGGTGTTGGTGGTCGGTTGCATTCGGCGGAGTTTGAGGTGGGTTTAATTAATTTATGAAAACTTGTCCGAGGGCGGAGTGCATAATTTTCCCAGCGGGGGTGGAGATTGTCGAACTTTCCACGCGTAATATACTTCGGGGGGGATTCCGCATCGACTATATTATGCAAATGTTACGAGCTTCCACCACCGATTTCCATTTAAATTTTCCTCACGATGAATTACATACAATCTTTTTTCACCGACCGACCAAAGAAAAAAAAAATGTTATCAGCCTTTAAAGTACAAAATTTTGCAAAGGGACCAATACTGTTTGCGGTGTAATAGACATTTCAATCATTTCTATTATTTCTATAAGTTTTATAAATGAGAAACATTCTATGCAATGAATACCTTCAGCGGTATCCAGAAAGACAACAACCTGCTGAAAATTATTTTCTGATTCTTCGTTATATTCCTCTAGGCAGGTGAAATAATCCACCCTGTATCATTGCAGACAATCGATGGCCTAAGTTAGTTGACGTTAAATCTCAATTTAATATACAAAATTTGGGACTGTCGCGAGTTACAGCTGATTTTTGACATTCACAGTCAATATGTTTGAGGAATCTTTAATTTTGGCCAACCAAGAATATATAAGTAATGGTGATGGTTGCGACCGTTACTACGTGCTAATTCATTATATAATCTCTGAATAAAAACACTTACTATGTTTATTATGTATTAAAATCGCACTTAACAAATTTTATAAACAAGAGCATTTCTGTGCTACGAATTTCTAAGATATTACAAATTCGACACAACAACTTTTATAAATGGGAAAAATTCTACACAACGAATGATATAAATATTAAATTCTCGACTCAACAAATTTTATAAATAAAAACGAATTTACAACAATTACATTCTCGGCGCAATGCATGTCAGAGTAGGGAAAAATTCCATAGAACGAAAATTATCATTTAGAAACGTAGCGAATTTTGTGAATATTAAATTTACTACGAAACAAATTCTATAAATAATTAAGCAACAAATTGCTTAATTCTATTAAATCAAGTATTAAATTCTCGACTAAACCAATTTTATGAAGAGGAGCATTTCTATGCTGCGAATTTCTAAGATATTACATATTCGACGCAACAATTTTTATAAATGGGAAAAATTGTAGGCAACGAATTATATAGATAATATTCGACGCAATAAATTTTATAAATAAAAACGAATTTCACAAAAATAGCATTCTCGGCGCAGAGCATATTATAGTTGGGAAAAATTCTACGGAGCGAATTTTATAATCACTACATTCTCGATTAAACGAATTTTATCATTTAAAAACGTTGTGAATATTAAATTTACTACGAAACAAATTTGATAAATATTTATGCAACGAATTTTAGGTATTAAATTCTCGACTTAACACATTTTATAAACAGGAGCATTTCTATGCTACGAATTTTTGAGAAATTAAATATTCGACGCAACAACTTTTATAAATGGAAAAAATTCGACTCATCGAATTTTGTAAATATAAAATTATCGATGCAACAAATGTTTTAAATATAAAGGTATTTAACAAAAATGACATTCTTGGCGCGATGCATATTAGAGTTGGAAAAATTTGTATGGTACTAATTTTATAAACACTACATTTTCGATGCAATGAATTTTATCATTTATTTAACAGAAAAACATCTAATTACAGGGAAAAATCAAATTAACACTAATTTAACAATAAAAAAGACACAATTAACAGTAAAAATAAAAATTAACTATATAAAATAATCGAAATTAAATTAAGAAATAATAATAATAATATACTTTTCAAGACTTTTAGAAAATAAAATAATATTGTGACCAACTATATTAATTAAAAACGTTGCGAATTTTGTGAATAATAAATTTACTACAAAACAATTTTTATAAATAGTTATGCAGCGAATTTTAGAGGTATTAAATTTTTATAAATGAAAAAAATTTTATGTAATGAATTTTATAAATTCTTGACTTAACAATTTTCATAAACAGGAGAAATTCTATGCTGTGAATTTCTAAGATATTAAACAGTTGACGCAACAACTTTTATAAATGGGTAAAATTCTACGCATCGAATTATATAGATATTAAATTCTCGACGCAACAAATTTTATAACTAAACACGAATTACCCAAAAAAAATACATTTTCGACGCATTGCATATTAGAGTTGGAAAAAATTCTATGGAACAAATTTTATAAATATTACATTCTCGCCGAAACGAATTTTATTATTGGATAAATTTCCATGCAGCGCGTTTAATAAATATTAAATTTACTATGAAAACAAATTTTAGAAATGTGAGCATTTCCAAGCAACAGATTTGAAAGTTATTCAATTTTCGACGCAACAAGTTTTATAAATAAAAAACATTCAATGCAATGAATTTTATAAGTACTTAATTCTCGTCTAAACAAATTTTATAAATAGGAGCATTTCTATGCTACGAATTTCTAAGATATTAAATACTTGACGCGACAACTTTTATAAATTGGAAAAACTCTACTCAACGAATTATATGAATATTAAATTTTATAAATAAAAACGAATTTTACTAAAAATTACGTACTCGACGCAATGCATTTTATAGTTGGGCGAAACTCTTTAGGACGAATATTATAAACACTATATTCTCGATGAAGCGAATTTTATCATTTAACCCGCTAATGGTGACCCTACTGGTCTGTGAGACCGGGTGTGACGACTAACTTTATTTTCCGTTATTGTTTTTTGTTGCAATTTCGAGTAGCTGCCGAGCTATCGGTAACACGTTTCGAAAAATCTTCAGTTGAAAACCCCGGTACGTGAGACCGGCGTCACCATTAAATTTTCGTCACCAATGGCGGGTTAAAAACCTAGTGAATTTTGTGTATATTAAATTTAATATGAAACAAATTTTATAATTAGAAAATTTCTATGCTACGAATTTCTAAGATATTAAATCTTCGATACAACAACTTTTTTAAATGGGAAAAATTCTACGCAATGAATTATCACATATAAATATTAAATTGTCGACGATTTTTCTTTTTATAAATCAAAACGAATTTGACAAAAAATCTATTTTTGACGCAATGCATTTTGTAGTTGGGAAATGTTCTATGGAACGAATTTTATTAATGTTACATTCTCGCCGAAACGAATTTTATTATTTGATAAATTTCTATGCAGCGAATTTTATGAATATTAAATTTACTAGAAAAACTATTTTTCTTCAAATATGAGCATTTTCAGGCACAAATTTGAAAGGTATTTAATTTCCGACGCAACCAGTTTTATAAATGAGAAATTTTCTGTGCTAAGAATTTTATTTTCACCTAAACAAATTTTATAAACAGGAGAATTTCTATGCTAGTAATTTCTAAGATATTAAAAATTCGATGCCACAACTTTTATGAATGGGAATTATCTAAATCAAAACGAATTTGGCAAAGACTACATTCTCGACGCAATGCATTTTATAGTTGGGAAAATATTCTATGGAGCGAATTTTATAAATATTACATTCTCCGAAACGAATTTCTTTATTTGATAAATTTTCATACAGCGAATTTTATGAATATTAAATTTGCTAGAAAAACTTTTTTTATATGAGCATTTTCAAGCAACAAATTTTATAGTTGCGAAAAATTTATTAGGAAAACAATTTCTCTTTAAATATGAGCATTTCCAAGCAACAATTTTGAAAGGTATTTAATTTTCGACGCAACAAGTTTTATAAACGGGAAACATTCTATGCATTGAATTTTATGTACAGGGTGTCCCATTTTAAACTGCCACCCCAAATATCTCGAAACCTGAGCAACATGGCAAAAAAAAATTCAGATAAAAGTTGTAGGGTTTGGAGGGGGACATATGTTGGTGTCCTTGAAAATGACCTTGGCGTTAATTTTCAAGGTCAAAAGAAGGTCAACTGTCATTTTTCAAATGGAACCCCCTATCAAAATTGTGGGATCGTATTCTACGGGAAAAAATACGAACTTTTTGTAGGAAATGCTTTTTTTCACGAATTGTTTGAAATCTCAGATGAATCCAGGCTGTATAACCAGAATTGTTGCTTTTTAAGTGTAACTTCTATTATTCTTTCCGAACATTTCGAATTATGCATTTTAATTTTTCTGAAAAAAGCTGCACCTGGTGTTCCCCAAGCACTCGCAACTGTTTCTTTCGGAGAATGTTTTGTATTTTCTATTAGATTCGTAGATATTTCTGCGTATCTTCAAGAATAGAGTAGTGGCACATGTATGCCATAGCCTCCAATAGATCCATGATTGATATGAATGAGTTATTTGGAATTATGGAGACCCGTCACGTGCAGCTCAACCGAGCCGGAAGGTATTTTGGATGTTGGCCAACCGCTGGAGATGTCGTTACGGGGCGCATATTTCAGGGAGGGTGGGTGTCTCGATTTAAACCCCGCGTACTTCTTCGCAATGCGAAAAGCAAGTAGATAATCCAATCAGATTCAATTACAATGAAAAATGCGATTTTCGTCATCTACAATTTTAGTCTTACAAGGATAAACAAACTATTTCTTCCAACAACTATTTTTTTGGCTATTGCCAATTTGAAAAATTGCATTTGAGTGCAAGTTTGTTGATTTTTGAATAAAAAATTTGCCATTCATAGAAAGTACTAAATTTTTCCAACCTTGTATAACAACAATAGTAAAGAACTGCTGGAAAAATTAACGAAATGTTTAAAATTCGAAGTTTGGATGCCTTTCAAAACTGCCAGAATTAGGAATTTTAGTTAAGAAATCGTCAAAATGAGATGCCCTTCGGTTCGTTGAACGATCCAAGCCACATGACTTTTTAAAATTGTGTATCAACACTTTTGCTATCGACAAATAAAAACTTTCCCCCTCTAAAATCGTCTTAGCAACGGAATTTTTACTAAGAGGTGTTGGATAAATTAATTATTTCAAATTCAATAAAACGAAGGTTGTTTCTAATTTGTTTATTAATTATATCAATTATATACGGTTGCAGACGGAGCAGACTCGTCCAAAACTGAATTACCACCAGCAATTATTTGTGCTGAGCCTTTTAAATATAATTCAGCGTAGGTTGCTATTTGGCAAAAAATGTTAGCTGCTCTAGAAATGAAACAGTACATGTTAAAAAATATTCAATATAATTACTAAATGCAGTTTGAATAGCAAACAACTTTTCTACCGATCATTTTTAGATCCGTCTCATGATTAAAAATATAAAAATAAATAAAACTATTTTTATTGCATTAATTTTTCAAATCGTCTCGGCGGACCTTCAAATTTCAAACTGGAAAATTTTCACAATAAAAATTATTTCCTATATTTCATTAAGAAAATGTGTATAATATTCATACTTATGATCATTTTGATTACTATCATGACCAAATATTTCTATTTACAGACGAGGGGTTTATAAATACTGTTGGCCGAATTGAAACTGATCACCCAGTATAACTGGAATTTTTTTGAAATTAAGAAAAATGCACACTTTTAATAATTAATTAGCAAGATTTTTCAAAATGATTTCGGATAGAACTGTTTATAAATTAATTGTTAATCGACTTAAAAATTATTTTAATTATTTGGACGGCAGCACGATTAATTTTTTGAATAGCTACACATTTTCGGAAGAATCTGTGTCGGAATTTCTACAATTCAATATTAAATCGCCCAAGGCAATTGCCTGTTGAGGTCATTTGTAAGCGTCTCAATAAATGTACTGTCTCTCTCTCTCTCTCTCTCTCTCTCTCTTGACCAGGGGTTTTTAAAATGGAATGCGCGTGAGATTCGTGGTTACCGCAAAGGTGACTATTTTTTGTGCGGATTTCGAAATCTTATCAGCGCGCCTTCTCTTATCAGAACGTTCCCGAATCAGTCTGTGCACGTCGACGACGCGAAGAAGATGCGAATAATTGCACGCAATTATTTTTTCGAAAACCGTTTATTGAAAATTTTCACCGCGGAAAAACGAACAGTTCGCGAACGAAGTGAGTGTGTGAACTGTGTTAAATGTAGTGACGGGTTTACAGGATTTAATTAATACCGAAAGCGATAATTTTATCGATTTATTCAAGCCCCAATGACTACTAAAGTTTCGATTTTATTTTTTGTGTGTTAAACCCTGTAAACTTCCACGATGAGCAGTTCTGGTATTTGTGGGATTTTCCGTTCCGTTCCATCCATCCTGAAAGAAGAAGGTGGGATGTCTTCAAAGGATCTTCAGAACACATCTTTAGCAAGTTTTAAGAAGAAAAAAGGTAGATCTTTTTAAAGGATTTGTTTACTATCAACGATTATGGAAACTTTTCAGAGTCGTAGTGAAAAGCTTTTTGTAAAATTTCGTACACCGGTAGTGGGTGTTTAACCTTAACCGTTTTTTTGTTTTTACAAAAAATTAAATATTGTATAGAAACAAATTTTACAAAATAATAACGGAACGATTTTAATTTTCGAATCAAATTTTAACTGCATTAACTTAAAAAATTCATAACTTTTGTGTTAGGCAGAATTTCTTAAAGAAGTAGACTGTTTTAGTTGGCGAATAGGTGCAAAAGTGTCTATTAGCATTTACAAAACAATAACGCAACGATTTCTATTTTTTGCATATTTTTAAATTTCGAATCAAATTTTAACTGTAATGCAGGGACAACTTTAAAAATTCATAACTTTTGTCTAAGGCAGAATTTTCTAAAGAAGTGCACCGTTTTAGTTGGCTAATGGATGCAAAAGTGTCTGTTAGTGTTTACAAAACAATAACGCAACGATTTCTATTTTTTGCACATTTTTTAAATTCTAATCAAATTTTAACTGTAATGCAGGGACAACTTTAAAAATTCATAACTTTTGTCTAAGGCAGAATTTTCTAAAGAAATGCACTGTTTTAGTTGGCGAATAGATGCAAAAGTGCCTGTTAGCATTTGCAAAACAATAACGCAACGATTTCTATTTTTTTCATATTTTTAAATTTCGAATCAAATTTTAACTGTAATGCAGGGACAACTTTAAAAATCCATAACTTTTGTCTTAGGCAGAATTTTTTTCAGAAGTGGACTATTTCAGTTGGCGAATAGATGCAAAAATATCTGTTAGCATTTGCAAAACAATAACGCAACGATTTCTATTTTTTGCGTATTTTTAAATTTCGAATCAAATTTTAACTGTAGCGCAGGGACAACTTTAAAAATTCATAACTTTTGTCTAAGGCAGAATTTTCCAAAGAAGTGCACTGTTTTAGTTGGCGAATAGATGCAAAAGTATCTGTTAGCATTTACCAAACAATAACGCAACGATTTCTATTTTTTTCATATTTTTAAATATCGAATCAAATTTTAACTGTAATGCAGGGACAACTTTAAAAATTCATAACTTTTGTCTAAGGCAGAATTTTCTAAAGAAATGCACTGTTTTAGTTGGCTAATAGATGCAAAAGTCTCCGTTAGCATTTACAAAACAATAACGCAACGATTTCTATTTTTTTCATATTTTTAAATTTAGAATCAAATTTTAACTGTAATGCAGGGACAACTTTAAAAATTCATAACTTTTGTCTTGGGCAGAATTTTCTAAAGAAGTGCACTGTTTTAGTTGGCGAATAGATGCAAAAGTGCCTGTTAGCATTTGCAAAACAATAACGCAACGATTTCTATTTTTTTCATATTTTTAAATTTCGAATCAAATTTTAACTGTAATGCAGGGACAACTTTAAAAATTCATAACTTTTGTCTTAGACAGAATTTTCTAAAGAAGTGCACTGTTTTAGTTGGCTAATAGACGCAAAAGTGTCTGTTAGCATTTACAAAACAATAACGCAACGATTTCTATTTTTTTCATATTTTTAAATTTTGAATCAAATTTGAACTGTAATGCAAGGGCGACTTTAAAAATTCATAACTTTTGTCTTAGACAGAATTTTCTAAAGAAGTGCACTGTTTTAGTTGGCTAATAGACGCAAAAGTGTCTGTTAGCATTTACAAAACAATAACGCAACGATTTCTATTTTTTTCATATTTTTAAATTTTGAATCAAATTTGAACTGTAATGCAAGGGCGACTTTAAAAATTCATAACTTTTGTCTTATGCAGAATTTTCTAGAGAAGTGCACTGTTTTAGTTGGCTAATAGATGCAAAAGTGTCCGTTAGCATTTGCAAAACAATAACGCAACGATTTCTATTTTTTGCATATTTTTAAATTTCGAATCAAATTTTAGCTGTAATGCAGGGACAATTTTAAAAATTCATAACTTTTGTCTAAGGCAGAATTTCTTAAGGAAGTAGACTGTTTTAGTTGGCGAATAGATGCAAAAGTCTCCGTTAGCATTTATAAAACAACTATGCAGCGATTTAAATTTTTTGCATATTTCTAAATTTCTAATCAAATTTTAACTTTAAAATTCAGGCAGAATTTTTTAAAGTAACATTGGTATTTTGTTATAAAGTTTGTTATTTGATCTTACACGCGCATACTTGACCTTTAAGCATAACGGTAATTCAATTCGGGGGAAGAACATCCTGGAAATCAAAGGGACTAATTGGTAAAGCGAGAGGGGGAGTTAATTAAGTTTACGTTTCAGAGTGTTGCGTTAAAGAGGAGAGGGTGGTGTTAATTTTTCTAATTAATACCCGCGATTAATTTAATAAGCGCGGCCCCGTTGTGCCTAATTATGCCTAAACTCGTCCTCGAAATAAATATAAATTACAGCGTAATCATCGCCGGTTGTTCATTTTTTTTTATAAATACTTAAACTTAAATTAATTAACATTCGTTTAATTTGAATGATTTAATTTAATTTTCATAGCCATTATTATTTAATTGGTGCTTTTTTTAATGTAATGTAACTTTTAGTTAGGGGACTCGGAATCAATAAAAAAAAAATATGTTGAAACCTTATCGGAAACACTAATTAATTTCACGCTGAAGAGATTCTTAACCCTCTCAGAGTACACACTTGAAGCAAATGATTGCATCGTGAAAAACGTGACCAGTCGAACGATTAATTCGTGCTGAACCAGTTTTAAACCAATTACAGTAGAATCCTGATTGGGCCTGACTTCCCTCGGGTAATCGAGGGATGACATAAAACCACAATTTAAAAGATAACAAAGTGTAATGTAATAAAACTTGAAAAAAACATGACGCGTATAATTTACAGGAAATAAAGTAGTACGTAAAAGAAGGTATCTATGACGTGAACGCAAAGATTCATTGATCAAACTATACTTTTGCTCATTTGTTATCGAACAAATATTACTGATTTGAATTTTAGTCCATCTCTGTTAGTAGATACTCGGTTAATCGTGATACAAACTGATTGCCGGTGTCGGCTTGTTGGCGTGGGGGATAAATGCCGGCATGACGTGCGGATGTTTCGAGAGCACGTGCCCTGATTTATGCGCGCCCTCCCTGTAAAACTCGTGCCATGCCATTCCCTTCTTTGATGCCTCCGAATATATATCACAGTGCCTCTGTAATTCGGGAATAATCGGATCCTACACCGCGGAGTGGAGGCTAATTGTGCGCCATTGTTTTAGAGCTTTCATTCTTCCTTATAATTTATACGAGCAGAGACAGCGAGTTTATGGCGTTTGAATAGAGAATGATGTTGCTATTATTTACAACGGCATTTTGCTGATGATACTATTTGTTTTAACGAATGACGAAATGGCATTTAGAAAGTTAGTCAATTAGGTAAGGGGGGAGGGGGGGATTCTATTTCTCACCGAAATGACGTAAAGTCACCAGTGATTAGAATAGACCTCCTAAGTCTAATACTGGTTTATTTAAAAAAAAATATTATTATCAATTATAATCAATGATAATTTTTCTAATATTGAGTGATCTTGAGAAGTTTCAAGTTTTTATATTTTTTTCGCGTCAACAAAATTATTACAGTTTTTTTATAAATTTACACGCGAAAATTGTAATTTTTCGCACAATCAATCTTGAATTATTATTGAGTGATGTTTAGAAGTTTCAAGTGGATAGCAATTGTTTTTATATTTTTTTTGCTCCTAAAAAATTATTACAATTTTTCATAAATTTACATGCAAAAGCAATTGAAGGAATGTATTGTAATTTTTCACAAAACCAATTTTGAATTAATAATGAGTGATGTTGAGAAGTTTCAATTGGATAGCAATTGTTTTTATATTTTTTTCGCTCCTTAAAAATGATTACAATTTTTCATAAATTTACACGCGAAAGCCAATGAAGGAATGTATTGTAATTTTTCACAAAACCAATCTTGAATTAATAATGAGTGATGTTGAGAAGTTTCAAGTGGATAGCAATTGTTTTTATATTTTTTTCGCGCGTTGAAAATTATTACAATTTTTCATAAATTTACACGCAAAAGCTTTTGAAGGAATGTATTGTAATTTTTCACAAAACCAATCTTGACTTAATAATGAGTGATGCTGAGAAGTTTCAAGTGGATTGCAATTGTTTTTATATATTTTTTTTCGTCAACAAAATTATTACAATTTTTCATAAATTTACACGCGAAAGCTATTGAAGGAATATATTGAAATTTTTCACAAAACCCATCTTGAATTAATAATGAGTGATGTTGAGAAGTTTCAAGTGGATAGCAATTGTTTTTATATTTTTTTCGCGCCTTAAAAATTATTACAATTTTTCATAAGTTTACACGCAACAGCTATTGAAGGAATGTATTGTAATTTTTCACAAAACCAATCTTGAATTAATAATGAGTGATGTTGAGAAGTTTCAAGTGGATAGCAATTGTTTTTATATTTTTTTCGCGCGTTGAAAATTATTACAATTTTTCATAAATTTACACGCAAAAGCTATTGAAGGAATGTATTGTAATTTTTCACAAAACCAATCTTGACTTAATAATGAGTGATGTTGAGAAGTTTCAAGTGGATAGCAATTGTTTTTATATTTTTTTCGCGCGTTGAAAATTATTACAATTTTTCATAAATTTACACGCAAAAGCTTCTGAAGGAATGTATTGTAATTTTTCACAAAACCAATCTTGACTTAATAATGAGTGATGCTGAGAAGTTTCAAGTGGATTGCAATTGTTTTTATATTTTTTTTTTCGTCAACAAAATTATTACAATTTTTCATAAATTTACACGCGAAAGCTATTGAAGGAATATATTGTAATTTTTCACAAAACCAATCTTGAATTAATAATGAGTGATGTTGAGAAGTTTCAAGTGGATAGCAATTGTTTTTATATTTTTTTCGCGCGTTGAAAATTATTACAATTTTTCATAAATTTACACGCAAAAGCTTTTGAAGGAATGTATTGTAATTTTTCACAAAACCAATCTTGACTTAATAATGAGTGATGCTGAGAAGTTTCAAGTGGATTGCAATTGTTTTTATATATTTTTTTTCGTCAACAAAATTATTACAATTTTTCATAAATTTACACGCGAAAGCTATTGAAGGAATGTATTGTAATTTTTCACAAAACCAATCTTGACTTAATAATGAGTGATGCTGAGAAGTTTCAAGTGGATTGCAATTGTTTTTATATATTTTTTTTTCGTCAACAAAATTATTACAATTTTTCATAAATTTACACGCAAAAGCTATTGAAGGAATGTATTGTAATTTTTCACAAAACCAATCTTAAATTGATAATGAGCGATGTTGAGAAGTTTCAAGTGGATTGCAATTGTTTTTATATTTTTTTTTCGCCCCTTAAAAAATATTAAAATTTTTCATAAATTTACACGCGAAAGCTATTGAAGGAATGTATTGTAATTTTTCACAAAACCAATCTTGACTTAATAATGAGTGATGTTGACAAGTTTCAAGTGGATTGCAATTGTTTTTATATTTTTTTTTTCGCCCCTTAAAAAATATTAAAATTTTTCATAAATTTACACGCGAAAGCTATTGAAGGAATGTATTGTAATTTTTCACAAAACCAATCTTGAATTGATAATGAGTGATGTTGAGAAGTTTCAAGTGGATAGCAATTGTTTTTATATTTTTTTCGCGCCTTAAAAATGATTACAATTTTTCATCAATTTACACGCGAAAGCTATTGAAGGAATGTATTGTAATTTTTCACAAAACCAATCTTGAATTAATAATGAGTGATGTTGAGAAGTTTCAAGTGGATAGCAATTGTTTTTATTTTTTTTTCGCGTCTTAGAAATTATTACAATTTTTCATAAATTTACACGCAAAAGCTATTGAAGGAATGTATTGTAATTTTTCACAAAACCCATCTTGAATTGATAATGAGCGATGTTGAGAAGTTTCAAGTGGATAGCAATTGTTTTTATATTTTTTTTCGCCCCTTAAAAATTATTACAATTTTTCATCAATTTACACGCAAAAGCTATTGAAGGAATGTATTGTAATTCTTCACAAAACCAATCTTGACTTAATAATGAGTGATATTGAGAAGTTTCACGGAGCAGCAATTGTTTTTATATTTTTTTTCGTGTCAACAAAATTATTACAATGTTTCATAAATTTACACCGTTTTTGAATGAAATATCGCAAAAGCTATTGACTGAATGTATTGTATTTTTCATAAAATTAATCTTGAATTAATATTGAGTGATTTTGAAAAGCTTCAAGTAAATAGCAATTGTTTTTATATTTTTTTTTTTCTCATTGAAATGAAACATTTTTTTTTTTCATAAATTTGCATGAAATATCCCACAGAAAATGAGTCAGTTGTTTTTTGTAAATTCGACGTTAAATATTTATACTTTAATTTTTTTAAATTTTCAATTGTGTTTTATGATTTAAAAAAAAAATGTTAGTAATAAAAAGGCATCATTTAAAAAGCCTTCGTGGGTCATTGCCTGAGTGGGTTATAAGTTCGCTACCACTAAATTGGGGTGCCCCAGGGGTCTACCCCAGGACCATCACTTTCCTATTTTTCTCCATATTTTTGATAACAGCACAGTTGTGTTGTATGCTGATGACTCGTTTATTCTGACAGCTAATAACAATCTGCAAACTGCATTGAGCAGTCAATGGCTAGTGTATGGTTCTAAAGCAACCACTCGGACAAGACAGCCGATATGATGTTCGGTTTACGACCCTTTGACGGAAATGTGAATGGTGACTTGAGCGACGACAGTAAATTCTTAGGAGTATAAGTTGATAACAAATTATAATGGCATGAACATCGTAGTCAATCAGCATGTAACTGAAACAAAAATATTTTTCTGCTTCGTAATTTCAGCAACAATGTATCAGTCTTAAAAACGGCATACTATGTCACTGTGGAATTTTATCATGTGGCTATTCCTCTATTAGACAGGATATATTTGCCCACAAGTTATGTTTTTTTTTAGTTATTCAAAGTACCCACAAGGTTTTTTTCTAGGTTAGGCTTCAAAAACTATATCGTCAAAATGTTGGCCTTGATGAGCAATGCACATGTGGAGCGGTTCCTTGAAGATTTCTTCCACTCTTACCCGCATATCTTCGGCAATTTCCTCATGAATGGCATACCTGAGTTATTGTAAGGTTTGAGGACATTGTTTAAAAACCTAAAGTTATACCGTCCAAATATTGGCCTTGTAGAGCAACGCACACATGGAGCCGTTCCTGCAATTTTCGTTTTTTCTCGCCAGCATATCTGGAGGAATCATGAATGACCTCCCCGAGTTCTTGCAGGGTTTTTTTGATCTTCAAATTCAAGCTTTGGTTAACGCCATTTTCTTCCCGGTAAAGATGGAAAAGTTTGAATTGGCAATTTATGAAGAAACACCCTTTATGATTATTCCGCAGTAGTTTCATCTAATTGTCTGTGCGGGTGTGAAATCCACAATCGAATTTCTTGAAAAAGTCAGTTTTTGATCTTCAAATTCAAGTTTTGATTACCGCCATTTTCTTCACGGTAAAGATGGAAAAGTTTGAATCGGCAATTTATGAAGAAACACCCTTTATGATTATTCCGCAGCAGTTTCATCTAATTGTCTACGCGGGTGTGAAATCCACAATCGAATTTCTTGAAAAAGTCAGTTTTTGATCTTCAAATTCGAGTTTTGATTAACCCCATTTTCTTCACGGTAAAGATGGAAAAGTTTGAATCGGCAATTTATGAAGAAACACCCTTTATGATTATTCCGCAGTAGTTTCATCTAATTGTCTGCGCGGGTGTGAAATCCACATTCGAATTTCTTGAAAAAGTCAGTTTTTGATCTTCAAATTCAAGTTTTGATTACCGCCATTTTCTTCACGGTAAAGATGGAAAAGTTTGAATCGGCAATTTATGAAGAAACACCCTTTATGATTATTCCGCAGCAGTTTCATCTAATTGTCTGCGCGGGTGTGAAATCCACATTCGAATTTCTTGAAAAAGTCAGTTTTTGATCTTCAAATTCAAGTTTTGGTTAACGCCATTTTCTTTCCGGTAAAGATGGAAAAGTTTGAATCGGTAATTTATAAAGACACACCCTTTATGATTATTCCATAGCAGTTTCATCTCATTGTCTGTGCGGGTGTGAAATCCACAATCGAATTTCTTGAAAAAGTCAATTTTTGCAGGGTTCGGGGACGAAGTTTAAAAACCTCTGTCTTGAGGTTTTCTTATAAAAAAAGATACCGCCCTGCCAGCACCCTCCAAATGATTAAATTGTATAATAACACCCAGCCATTGTCCTCTAAAAGGTTAAATTGTAGGATAGGGCACACCCACCACCCTCCAAACGGCTGGATTGTAGGATCACGCTCAACCCAAGTGGTTAGATTGTAGGATATTATATCGCTGCACTGTCACCACATAATTTTTAATTACTCTCTGATTAAAGTAGGGGAAAGTATTGTTTTATTTTGTTAAATTCAAATCTCTTTGTGCGGAAAGTGCCCCCTCATTTTGCGTCATTTCATACATTCGAGCTTATTGTGTTCGGGCCGTCAGTAATTCCCATCCGGTCATAAAAGTGTCCCCCGAGAAGACGCGGATTTCATAACTTTTCACCCCCCCCCCCCCCCTACGTTCGTTCAGTCCATTCAGCGAAAGGGCGCTTTTCCTGCCTCGGGCGTCCACAAACATAAACGGCAATATATAAAAATTTATCAACTCACGTCGTGTTAACTCTGAACCTGACCATCGTGACGACTGTACGTGTTATTATAGTTCTGGAGCTAAATTAGATTTAATAATAATATTTCGCTGTTTGGTGACCTTACCAGAGTTCATCAAAGTTCGGCGCAGTCGGTAGGATGTTAATAATACTATTTAGCGGTAGGATTTACTTTTTTCGCAAGAATACATTTAATAAGTATGATAAAATAGTGGTTAGAGCAAGTAAAATAAAATAAAAATAATCCGTTAATCTTATATAACAAAGAAAAATATTACGAAGGAGGTTGAATTAAAACACTTTGCTGGTATCACGAATTTTTCACCTTATTGTAACTAGTTTCGCCCTATTCGGACATTATCAAATCAAACAGTCACAATAAAGTGAAACATTCGTGAGACCAGCAAAGTGTTTTATTTCAACCTCCTTCATAATTCAACATGAATCACAAAGTAATGGCTTCAACAATCTCATATTATTTAAAGAAAAATATATTATAGCGATTGTTTGTCGTTTTGTCGTAATGCTTCTGAGGTTGCCATCAGAATTATCTACAAAAATGTACTGAACATTTCACGACGAAAAAGCGAACTGTAATACGTAATGCTGGCAAAATTACAGTACATTCCATCATACTGCCGCATGAATGGTTTCCGCTCTTCTCGTAAAAACTCTTGCATTACTTTATTCTCTCAAAGACGACACAAATTGCAATTTGCGTGTTACTTCTGCACGGACGAGCCGAAAGAGAGAGAACCGCCGGGCCAATCGGATTTTGCAGCCGGCCCCCATTTTTCAGTCGCGTTATGATTTATGTGGACATCTCGAGGGGGCGAAATTCGAGGGTTTTACACCTATACGGCAACCCCTTAAAGCGCCACTTTGCTCGAGATATACGTACGGTATCCGGGGTCCCCGTAAATCAGACAGCAACCGCGAAAAATCTTCGCCGGCGTTGGGTAATAATTTAGTTGCAGACTTTATTGGTGAAAAAAAAAATTACTGCTATTAAAATTTTATTACTTGTCCACAAAAAAGGCAAAAGAGGTTAACTGAATTGCGTGATACTCTTGTTCACGTATGTGGGTGTTAGAGTTTAAATGTATTGTCACTTATTCTTCTTTGAATTTGGTTTTCATTTAACTCAATGTGTAAAAAATAATGTAAAAATGGTACCTTTCTCCGATTTGATTATATAAAATTTTTGTTATATCACATAAGCAAATGTGGTTCACTAAAAGATTAAAGATAAAAATGGTCGTCAGTGACGAGCAATGTTATCACAAAACATGTGTGTCCACAAATATAGATTCTAAACTATGCCTAACAATGACTTTTGATTTTTTTTAAATGGACCTTTTTTTTTAAACATAAGCAAATGTGGTTAACTAAAAGATTAAAGATCAAAATAGTCGTTATTGACGAGCAATGTTATCACAGAACATTTTTGGTCAAAAATATAGATTCTAAACTATCCCTAACATTGACTTTTGATTTTTCGAAAATGGACAATTTTTCATATGTGCTATGGAAAAAAATTATTTAAACAAAAATTAAAAATATATATCCTTTTTTTTTATTGTTTAATATCATAGAGAACCCCTATTGAACATTTGTGGCTAAAAATATCGATTCCAAACTAAACCTAACAATGACTTTTCATTTTTTGAAAATGGACGATATTTCATATGTGCTTTGGTAAAAAAAATATTTAAACTAAAATAAAAAAACGTCCTTTTTTTCATTATTTAATTTCACCAAGAAAGCCCTATTGAACATTTGTGTCTAAACATCAATTCTAAACTGCGCCTAAAAATGACTTTTGATTTTTTGAAAGTAGACCAAATTTCATATATACAAAATCTTTATTGACAAAGTGGTTACAAATTATCATAAATACATAAACAAATAAATACATGGAGTTTTCATGTCAATTGGCTATCGACCGATTTTGGCCACAAATGTTCAATTGTTTCTTTGTGATATTAAACAATAAAAAAGGACACGCATTTTTCATTTTCGTATAAATATTTTTTCACCAATGCATGAGAACAAATTTCATATATATACAAACATCTTTATTTGAAGACATATTTACAATTTTTAGTGTTGCTTTACATTATAATATCACAATACGTCAATAGGCTATCGACCAGGAGGTCTTTCCACCCAAATTTCATATTTTCATGCATTGGTGAAAAAATATTTATACGAAAATGAAAAATGCGTGTCCTTTTTTATTGTTTAATATCACAAAGAAACAATTGAACATTTGTGGCCAAAAATATCAATTCTAAACTGAACCTAAAAATCGCTTTTGATTTTTTCTGGTAAAAAAAAAATTTAAACGAAAATGGAAAATGGGTGTCCTTTTTTATTGTTTAATAACATAAAAAAAGCTCTATTGAACATTTGTGACCAAAAATATCAATTCTAAACTAAAAACCTAAAAATTACTTTTAATTTTTTTCTGGCAAAAATTTTTTTAAACGAAAATGAAAAACATGTGTTGTTATTTTATTATTCAAATTTGAAACCACGTTACTTACTTTTTGAAACCAAATTCAAATTCAATTACAGATATTGGCCTTTGAGCTGTAAAATAAAACATAAAAAACGCAGATTTACATTTCTACAAAAATTCTTTTTTCAAAATCACTTAAGTTTCTAAAAACGCACCTATTTTCAGTTAGTTCCGTTTTTTGCGACTTGTGCCAATTTGAAGACAGGTTTTGAAAATATTTTTTTAATCAAAAGATAAAAGTTACATAATGGGACATTCCCATTTTCTTTTTTATAATTAATGAGTTTTCGTTTTTATAAAATATGATTTGTCCGCTGAAAACAAGAATTCTCATGACAAAATCAGTGTAAAGTGTAAAAGAAAAACAAAAATAATTCCGAAAATTCTCGTTTTTTATAAAAATACATGGGTGTCACCGAAAACGATAATTTTTATAACATCAGTATGAACTGTGAAAAATTCGGGATTTTTATTACAATATAATGCCAAAGAAGAGAACGAGAATTCTCGTTTTTTATAAAAAAAATATGAGCGTAATATGCAAGAAATAAATTGAAATATGTCAATAAAAAATACATAAGTTTGTTTATAAACATTTTTAATAAAAAAGAAATTCTCGTTTTTTATAAAAATACATAGGTGTTGTCACTGAAAACGAGAATTTTTATAACATCAGTATGAAGTGTGAAAAATTCGGGATTTTTATTACAATACAATGCCAAAGAAGAGAACGAGAATTCTCGTTTTTTATAAAAAAATATGAGCGTAATATGCAAGAAATAAATTGAAATATGTCAATAAAAAAAATACATAAGTTTGTTTATAAACATTTTTAATTAAAAAAAATTCTCGTTTTTTATAAAAATACATAGGTGTCACTGAAAACGAGAATTTTTATAACATCAGTATGAAGTGTGAAAAATTCGGGATTTTTAATACAATACAATGCCAAAGAAGAGAACGAGAATTCTCGTTTTTTATAAAAAAAAAATATGAGCGTAATATGCAAGAAATAAATTGAAATATGTCAATAAAAATATACATAAGTTTGTTTATAAACATTTTTAATAAAAAAAAAATCTCGTTTTTTATAAAAATTCATAGGTGTGTTCACTGAAATGAGAATTTTTATAACATCAGTATGAAGTGTGAAAAATTCGGGATTTTTAATACAATACAATGCCAAAGAGAACGAGAATTCTCGTTTTTTATAAAAAAAAATATGAGCGTAATATGCAAGAAATAAATTGAAATAAATCAATAAAAAAATACATAAGTTTGTTTATAAACATTTTTTATAAAAAAAAAATAAGTCGCATACATTTAATTATGTTAATAAATATAAATGAAAAATGCCACATCAGCATGAAGTGTGAAAAATTCGGGATTTTCACCACAACCCAACGGCTCTTCGTCAGAGAACAAAAATTCTCGTTTTTATTAAAATATGAGCTTCCGGGATGAGAGAAATGAGAAACTCTGCATTCTTATAAAAATATACATTGCCGCTGGGGAACGAAAATTCTCGTATTGTTTGAATGTCTTATCCACAACTCCAGAAAATATCAATAATATACGTGATCATAAAAATAATCCGTTACCCGTTTTAAAAATAATAAGTAATAATTAATTAGTAATATTTGTTTTTATAGATATAAGCGTTGTTAGCTGAAAACGAGAATTGTCATGATAAAATCAGTATAAAGTGTGAAAACTTCAAGATTTTTACCCCAACACATTTCCGAAAAAATCAACGAGAATTCTCGTTTTGATAAAAATATTTTTTTATAGATATAAGCGTTGTTAGTTGAAAACTAGAATTCTCATGATAAAATCAGTATAAAGTGTGAAAACTTCGAGATTTTCACCCCAACACATTTCCGAAAAAATCAACAAGAATTCTCGTTTTGATAAACATATTTTTTTATAGATATAAGCGTTGTTAGCTGAAAATGAGAATTCTTATGACAAAAGCAGTATAAAGCATGAAAACTTCGAAGAATAATTTGTATTGTTAAATATTTGAATTGATTCTATTCTCACATTCAGTTATTTTGTTTCGTAAATTTGCATATCAATCATGCAAACTTTTCACAATTTTCCTTACAATCCGGCACTAACTGATGGCGAGTTTCCCTCTTTTGCGAATAGTCACGTCTCTCCACAATTTTCCGGAAGCGGCGCGCCTAGTTGCGAACATAAATCAACTTAGCTGCGACCCTTTTCCTAGTTATGAATAGTGCGGTGCCTTTCCTCTCGAAATTAATCAAATATTCCGCACTCAAAAAAGGGAAACGAATGCATCGCAATGCTTTCTTTTCAAAGAGTAATCAAATATTTGACCGTTGATAAAATGTGATTTGTCTGTGGAGGCGTTTAATTTATATTACATTTTTAAATGTGGATGTGAAATTTCCAGACGTTTTTTCGTAAAATGTTAATCTTTGGTCAACAACATTTTACTTCTACAGTATAGTCATTTTTAACCCTTAGCGAACGAACGGCGCCTTGAGTCACCGGCGCATGCACCAAAAGATCAATTCACAATTGAGTTCATTTCAGTTGTCTGTAGAACCATATGTGATTGTTACTATTATAAACTAGCTCGTTAGCTAAGGGTTAATTATGCACTTTTTCTCGCTCTTGTAATTAAGCAACTATTTGATTAAAATGTACTGGTTATAGTTCTACAAAAATGCATTCGTTCGTTAAGGGTTCTTTAAATGATTTATTATTAGTTGGTATAATTTTTTTTTTTGACATAGGCCTGAGCCATACCGTCACACACGGCTAGGAAGTATAATTTTGATTGAATACATTTTTAGCTTGATGATAATCAGCACTTTTTTTTCTTCTTTTGACTTGATCTGATCTTCACGAATTATTGTAAAGACTTTCTGCAGTAAAAGAAGAAACCATCACCGGCCCCTCCCGATCGAGGACCCGACAAATGGAAAACCACCGCGAATTAATTATGCGTGAATAATAAATTATTCGCGGGGCGCGTCGCGTTCATTATTTTCCACGATAAATTCCCGCCGCAAAATCCGTTGTCAACGTTATTAAAAAACGAAAGAAAAAAAAAACGCGCACCATTAATGCATTTCGGCGGGATTACGTTCATAAATAAATGCATAAACTCAATACTCTACACGCGAAGTTGGAGGTAAGTAAAGTAAGTGGCTTACACTAAGTTTCATTAAAAGCCCACCCAGGAAATCTTAAGCGGGAAACTGTTGTTTAATTTACGATGCGGAGCACGTGACGCATGCTAACTTATCATTTTCACCGGTTGTTCGCGTCGAATGTAAAATTGGTAATGACGTAGCGCGTAACTTAATGTTTGCTATTTAAACATTATACGTGTCAGTTACAAAGTTTATGGTCTTATTAAATCTGTTAACACGGTTTTTATTGCTAGACATTAACACTTTCGCTGCCGACGCATATTTGATCAAAAAATGTGGATAGAAGTTGATCTATTTGCATTACGAAATCGTGGTCTCTGATGGATTTTGAGTAATTTTGGTAAAATTAAAGTTGATAGCAATTGTTCTTATATTGTTTTTAAGCCGCCAAAATTTGAAAAAATTTCACGCTCTGATCACGTGTAATTATCACAAAACCTGGTTACGTTAACTTTAAAAAAATCATGAAAAAAATGGTGATGTGGCCATCATGTTACTTCCTCCGATGGTATCATCATTTATATTTACACGTTCATGGTTTATTTTCAATTTAAATCATATTTTAAATGTACATCGAGCGTTTTGTAAACTCGGATGAAACTGACGTTTAAAACGTCAAAATTATGAAAGATGGAAAAATTATACTTCAAATTCAAAAACTCAGTTTACTCAAAAACTAAAGGGATTTCGAAAAAAACTTATTCTTTATAAGTTGCTTATTTTAGCATTCTCTACAATTATTATTAACATAAATTTGCTGTAACTATTAGCGTTTTATAATTATAAACTAAAAATAAAAAAAAAATGATAAATTTTTTTCTCGAATAAAATTGATTTTATGAAATTTTTTTTCAAGCAAAAGATGTTCATTTCTTTGTTGTCTTCAAAGTTTGTTTAAATGCTTTTGTGATATTTTTCATATTTAAGAAAATATTGGCAAAAAACAAAAAACAGTTAAGGTAAACGCCCACTTCCGGTGTACGAAATTTTACCAAAAGCTTTTCAGTTCTTCGGATTATCAAATAAGACGTATTTTTAAAGTTTCATACAAATTGCTCTATTAGTTTTTGAGATACAGCGCACACAGCAGGCACACACAGACACACACACAGACACAATTTTTTTTTTTTAGAAATTGTTGAAATGATATATAGGGACCCCAAAACGGAAAAAAAAATGAAAAAAAATCACGATCACAATACTTTCGAGTACTTCGTAACGGAGAAAGTAAAAATGTGGGTAAAAGTTGATCTATTTGCATTACGAAATCGTGGTCTGAGTAATTTTGGTACAATTAAAGTTGATAGCAATTGTTCTTACATTGTTTTTAAGCCACCAAAATTTTTAAAAATTTCACGCTCTGATCACGTGTAACTATCACAAAATCTGGTTACGTTAACTTAAAAAAATCACGGAAACAATACGGAGAAAATAAAATAAAGGCTGAACGAATAATGGCCAAAACACAATATTTCGTTGTTGGTACAATTAAGCTCAAACAACGCACGCTGTTACCAACAATCGAGAGGAAATTGGAGTTTATCTTGTGAGCGAATTAAGCACCCAAACTAGTTTGATTGAATTACAACGCGATAACTACGGGTAAACTGAATTAGGACGAAGTTTTAATAATAGTGCAGGAAACTGCCGAACAAATTTCCCGCACGAAATCATCCCTCAAATGGATAATCCGATTCAATCCAATTAGCGGTTAATTTTATAACGAGTTTGTTATCAAATGTTGTGCAATACGAACCTAACGAAATACAAGCTCAATGATAAATATTTATGATTTAAAATACAATTTAAAAATGTACACATAAATTCATATTAATCTTTAATTCATTAAAAAAAAAATAGCGTTGTATTTGCGACTATAAAAATTTATTGGTTAGATTGAATGGTTCTACGGCGTGACATGACGTATATTTTAAGTTCCCGGCGCATCCACCAAAATATCAAATCTCAATTGAGCTCATTTTAGTTGTCTGTAAAGCGGCAATTGCGATCATTATAAACTAGCTCGTTGAATGATTTTAATAATTGATTATTATACGAGTGCGGAATGTAAGTAATTAGTCTCGCAAGGAAAAGTTTACCCGTGAGCTCGAAGAAAAGAAGCAAATTGAAAATGCAGAAGAGCATGCGATGTTATTAATTTTTTTCCGCTAGCGGAAATATAATACTTAAACAAGATCAGAATATATTCTAAAATACGATCAATAACATTTGGGATCAAAATTTTTATAGTCACCTATGCATCCTATGGTAACCCAGCAACCGAGAAAACAATGTCGAATTTTGTTTGTTTGTGTCAATCCAGTGACAGTTTTTGCGGGCAAACGAAGCAGCGAATATTGCGTGTTAGAACCTGTTGCCGATAAAATCGAAAAAGGTATGTGCCCTGTTACGACTTTTTTAAGCAGTGGTTATGTAAAAAGTATGCCGATGCTATAGGTATAGACGAAAATGTGTTGCTCGCCTATATGTTGGAGCGTTACGTTTCTGTTTATTATTTTCCTAGGTCCGTAAGTAAAAATTAAGTTCCGTCGCCAAGGACAAAAAACACCACGAATGTTATCAGCCACTTACGGTACCTGCAACTATGGATGCAATGCTTATTTACGTTGTCGGTAGCGGAAAAAAGTAATAAAGACGAAAAATAGCCTGAATATATAAATATTCTGCAACATTTTTTCGTCTTATTTAAGGTAAAATATTTATTGTTCCCATTTAATTGAAATGAAATTTCAGTACAAATACTCGATACGATAATCTCCCTACTCATTCATTCTCTTTAATCTACAATTCCTTTAACAAACGAAAAGTAAAATGTAAATTGTAATTTTGTTTACTCGCTGGATTGTTTGGAACATTTCCTTCAGCAAACGAAAAAAAAAGTTGTTTGATCACCACTCGCTGGATTGTTTGGAATATTAAATTTTGAATGACTAATTCGAACTGCAAACATTCTCAAAGTTGACCCAATAACTAATTCATCCGCGTTAAACTCCATACACGCGCGGTTGGGACACGTTAAATATGCAATTACCTTCCCCTATTCATGTGCAAAATGTAAAGCGCGTACTCAACCCCCACCAATGGGGATCCAAGCCGTGCAATTCGGTTAATTCAGTCCAATTTTCCAGAGTCGCGTCAGCGTAAGCACGAAATATAAGTTTGTTTTTACGACCCTCTCAAGAATAATTTTTTTCTTCAAACATCAGCAATTTTTTTTTTTACTGAATACTGCAGCACTAAAAGTACTACGACGACTTTCTTGACTGTGCCCATTTTCACGTACACACTAGTGCGGTTTTCGGCACAAGTGTGTACGAAGCACAACACCAACAATTTCGTTTAAGAAGATCAAAACTAAGAAAAAAACTTCACAAATATGCATTGACGATCCCATCACAAACGATGCACAGAGTAATCGCCGTAATAGCAATATTCCCTCTTTGTTAAACCGTCATTCTCTCCCCCCACCCCAGCATACAACCATAACAATTCTAATAATCCTCTCGTTTCCTCTTTCACGTTCCGAGATGAACCCCCGAGAAGCCAAAAAAAAGCGCGTTCCGTCCTTCTCCGTTCCTCCTCCTCGTTTCAACAATTAAGATCCGGCCTGTTTGCACACGGCACGCTGCTGTATTTTAATTTACCGGGCGCCTCCACCATTCTCTATCCTTCCATCACCCCCCCACTAGGGCCCGGATTGCGCAGGGCGCTGCGACATTTTTAAAAGCGCCCCAAATGAAATTCCTGCGGCGGACGCACGCAACCGGGAGTAACCACCGACCGGCGGGATTAAAACTTGCATTTCTTAAAAAAAGGGCGTGCATACTTTTGAAACTCTTTTTCGAGCGTGTAAAAGGGCGTGCCGAGTGTGTTGAAATTTGTAAAGTTTACGCATAAATGTTCGAGTTGAAGTTGAACGGATTTTGTAAGATTAATGTGGCGAAAAGTAAAATATAACAAAAGAGCGTTCGTATATTACATCACTCCCTGCGGAGAGGAAATGGGGACGGGTTCAGCATCAGGGGGAAACAGTTGGACCACTCTGTTCAGATGTTAATAGATACTTTGCTAAACAAAACGGTTTATAATTTTCAAAAACTAAACCAAAAGTTATGTTGCAGTAAAGTTAAAATTTCGTTGCTTGACTGCTCTGTAAATGTTAACAGATACTTTTGTATCTATTTACCAACTAAAACAGTCTACTGCTTTAAAGAATTCGAACTGAAACAAAAGTTATGAATTTTTAAAGTTAAAATTTTAAGCAGAATTGAAGAAATTGCAAAAAATTAAATCTTTGCGTTATTATTTTGTTGATGTTAACAGCTACCATTGCATGTATTGTCCTTCTGGAACAGTCTACTCCCTTGAAAAAATTCTACTAAGAAAAAAGTTATGAATTTTTTAAGTCGTCTTAGCAGTAAAGTTAAAATTTTAAGCAGAATTGAAAAAAATTGCAAAAAATTTAAATCTTTGCATTATTATTTTGTTGATGTTAACAGCTACCATTGCATATATTGTCCTTCTGAAACAGTCTACTCCCTTGAAAAAATTCTACTAAGAAAAAAGTTATGAATTTTTTAAGTTGTCTTTGCTGTAAATTTAAAATTTTAAGCAGAATTGAAAAAATTGCAAAAAGATAAATCTTCGCGTTATTATTTTGTTGACGTTAACAGCTACCATTGCATGTATTGTCCTTCTGAAACAGTCTACTCTCTTGAAAAAATTATACTAAGAAAACAATTATTATTTTTTTAAGTCGTCTCTGCAATAAAGTTACAATTTTAAGCAGAATTAAAAAAATTGCAAAAATTTTAAATCTTTGGGTTATTATTTTGTTGATGGTAATAGCTACCATGGCATATATTGTCCTTCTGAAACAGTCTACTCCCTTGAAAAAATTCTACTAAGAAAAAAGTTACGAATTTTTCAAGTCGTCTCTGCAGTAAAGTTAAAATTTTAAGCAGAATTGAAAAAATTGCAAAAAATTTAAATCTTTGCGTTATTATTTTGTTGATGTTAACAGCTACTATGGCATATATTGTCCTTTTGGAACAGTCTACTCCCTTGATAAAATTCTAAGAGAAAAATTATAAATTTTCTAAGTCGTTTTTGCAGTAAAGTTAAAATTTTAAGCAGAATTAAAAAAATTGCAAAAATTTTAAATCTTTGCGTTATTATTATGTTGATGTTAATAGCCACCATTGCATATATTGTCCTTCTAAAATAGTCTACTCCCTTGAAAAAAAAATCTACTAAGAAAAAAGTTATGAATTTTTTAAGTCGTCTTTGCAGTAAAGTTAAAATTTTAAGCAGAATTGAAAAAATTGCAAAAAATTTAAATCTTTGCGTTATTATTTTGTTGATGTTAACAGCTACCATTGCATGTATTGTCCTTCTGAAACAGTCTACTCCCTTGAAAAAATTCTACTAAGAAAAAAGTTGTAAGTCGTCTTTGCAGTAAAGTTAAAATTTTAAGCAGAATTGAAAAAATGCGAAAAATTAAAAGTTTGCGTTATTATTTTGTTGATGTTAACAGCTACCATTGCATGTATTGTTCTTCTGAAACAGTCTACTCCCTTGAAAAAATTCTACTAAGAAAAAAGTTATGAATTTTTTAAGTCGTCTCTGCAGTAAAGTTACAATTTTAAGCAGAATTGAAAAAATGCAAAAAATGAAATCCTGCGTTATTATTTTGTTGATGTTAACAGCTACCATTGCATATATTGTCCTTCGGGAACAGTCTACTCCCTTGAAAAAATTCTACTAAGAAAAAAGTTATGAATTTTTTAAGTCGTCTCTGCAGTAAAGTTAAAATTTTAAGCAGAATTGAAAAAATTGCAAAAAAATTAAATCTTTGCGTTATTATTTTGTTGATGTTAACAGCTACCATTGCATATATTGTCCTTCTGAAACAGTCTACTCCCTTCAAAAAATTCTACTAAGAAAAAAGTTATGAATTTTTTTAAATTAAAATTTTAAGCAGAATTGAAAAAATTCCAAAAAATTTAAATATTTGCGTTATTATTTTGTTGGTGTTAATTGCTACCATTGCATATATTGTCCTTCTAGAACAGTCTACTCCCTTGAAAAAATTCTACTAAGAAAAATGTTATGACTTTTTAAGTCGCCTTTGCAATAAAGTTCAAATTTTAAGCAGAATTGAAAAAATTGCAAAAATCTAAATCTTTGCGTTGTTATTTTGTTGATGTTAACAGCTACCATTGCATAAATTGTCCTTCTGGAACAGTCTACTCCCTTGAAAAAATTCTACCAAGAAAAAAGTTACGAATTTTTTAAGTCGTCTTTGCAGTAAAGTTAAAATTTTAAGCAGAATTGAAAAAATTGCAAAAAATATAAATCTTTGCGTTATTATTTTGTTGATGTTAACAGCTACCATTGCATATATTGTCATTCTGGAACAGTCTACTCCCAAGAAAAAATTCTACTAAGAAAAAAGTTATGAATTTTTTAAGTCGTCCTTGGAGTAAAGTTAAAATTTTAAGCAGAAATGAAAAAAAATGCAAAAAAATATTAAATCTTCGCGTTATTATTTTGTTCATCAAATTCATTCAATAACAGTTCATGATTTATTTTGTGAAAAATAACAACACATTCCTTCGATAGCATTTACGATATTTCATCATCAATGTGACAGCAGATAAACTTTAGAAAAAAAATGCAATAAATTCATCGACGCGAAAAAAATATTAAAACAATTGCTATCGACTTGAAACTTTCTAAAACAACAGACAACACATGTGATTCTACATTTCCTTAAAAATTAGAAATGCATTGTTTCTAATTTTTAGAATATTTCAATGTGAACGGAGATGAAATTTAAAAAAATGCAATAAATTCGTCGACGCAAAAAAAATATAAAAACAATTGCCATCGACTTGAAACTTTCCAAAACAACAGACAACACATGTGATTCTACATTTACGTAAAAATAAGAAATGCATTGTTTCTAAATTTTAGAATATTTCAATGTGAAAGCAGATAAAATTTAGAAAAAAATGCAACAAATTCGTCGACGCGAAAAAAATATAAAAACAAATGCCATCGACTTGAAACTTTCCAAAACAACAGACAACACATGTGATTCTACATTTCCGCAAAAATTAGAAATGCTTTGTTTCAAAATTTTAGAATATTTCAATGTGAAAGCAGATAAAATTTAGAAAAAAATGCAACAAATTCGTCGACGCGAAAAAAATATAAAAACAAATGCCATCGACTTGAAACTTTCCAAAACAACTGACAACACATGTGATTCTACATTTCCTTAAAAATTAGAAATGCATTGTTCCTAAATTTTAGAATATTTCACTGTGAATGCAGATAAAATTTAGAAAAAAATTGCAATAAATTCGTTGACGCGAAAAAAATATAAAAACAATTGCCATCGACTTGAAACTTTTCAAAACAACAGACAACACATGTGATTCTACATTTCCGTAAAAATTAGAAATACACTGTTTCTAAATTTTAGAATATTTCAATGTGAAAGCATATAAAAATTAGAAAAAAATTGCAACAAATTCGTCGACGCGAAAAAAATATAAAAACAATTGCCATCGACTTGAAATTTTCCAAAACAACTGACAACACATGTGATTCTACATTTCCGTAAAAATTAGAAATGCATTGTTTCTAAATTTTAGAATATTTCACTGTGAATGGAGATGAAATTTAAAAAAATTGCAACAAATTTGTCGACGCGAAAAAAATATAAAAACAATTGCCATCGACTTGAAACTTTTCAAAACAACAGACAACACATGTGATTCTACATTTCCGTAAAAATTAGAAATACACTGTTTCTAAATTTTAGAATATTTCAATGTGAAAGCATATAAAAATTAGAAAAAAATTGCAACAAATTCGTCGACGCGAAAAAAATATAAAAACAATTGCCATCGACTTGAAATTTTCCAAAACAACTGACAACACATGTGATTCTACATTTCCGTAAAAATTAGAAATGCATTGTTTCTAAATTTTAGAATATTTCAATGTGAATGGAGATGAAATTTAAAAAAAAATTGCAACAAATTCGTCGACGCGAAAAAAATATAAAAACAATTGCCATCGACTTGAAACTTTCCAAAACAACTGACAACACATGTGATTCTACATTTTCGTAAAAATTAGAAATGCATTGTTTCTAAATTTTAGAATATTTCACTGTGAATGGAGATGAAATTTAAAAAAATTGCAACAAATTTGTCGACGCGAAAAAAATATAAAAACAATTGTTACCCACTTGAAACTTCAGTCCTCACATGATGACAATAATTGGTTGTGATTTTTTTTTTTTAATGAATAAATTCAACAAACTGAATTTACTATTTAAAAGACTTTCCAAGTCAAGAGGTAGATATCCCGCCCATTTCGTAGGATTTTGTTTTCATCCCCCGCGTATACGATTTATCTGCTGTTTATGGCAGAAGAACACTTTTCATTAGCGAGCTTCGTTTCGGACGTCTTGCCACTTGATTTTTTTCCCACCCTTCCGTTGTATTCCCGACGCTATCTCCGGAATTAGATTTAATTCCAAATCCGTTTCTATTTTCTCCTCTAGTTCACGTCCATTTTTATCCCTGCGCGCGGAGAAAGTTTTTAATTGGATCAAAAAAGTTTGCGGCCTGTGCGAGGTGAGGTGAGCCCGTCACGTTCAGACGTGAAGTTGATGAAAATGGGAAGGAAGCTCTTGCTCGACTTTTACTAATACCAGCAGTCAAATTAATCAGAAACCACTTTAAAATGTATGCAACCCAATTTTACTGCCTAGTCATTAAAATTTCATTTTTTTGCTATATTTTGAATTTTAAATGAAATGTTTACTGTGGAAGGCGGAAAGACCTCTGGATTAGCAAACTGATATCACTTTATCACATGTTTATTAATTGAAGTTAAAACAGTCACGACTCCAGTTTCGGTCTGTATTATCAAGTAACACGTCGAAATTCGAGTGGTGATCGTTTGTTTCTATTTGTAAAACGTAAGTCTTCGCAAGGTTTATAATATTTTTACTGCGAATAAATGTAGCTAAAAAAACTACGTAGTAACGGTCGTAACCACTTGTTATAAGTACTTATTTGAGTGGCGTTTAATTTATTAAGAATGTTTCCACTACGTTTTAAAGTCATTAAATTTAGACTGGGATTATAAAGCATAACCGTCAATTTCTTTTTTGTTAGGCCTGAACAATTATTATTTAAAGTTCTCATGGTAGAGTAGGCAATTGCTCTATTAGAAAATCTAAAAGGCCTATACAATCCGTTCCTGTTGTAATTGTTTCGCGCCATTAGACAGATATGAGACTGTGGCACGAAACTATTGACTATGTATACTGGTATTGGGCCACGCCCTCTCCACTTATCTCCGAGATTTTATTTTCATTTATTGTCATATGAAAACTATTGTTAAATATAACAATAATTTAAAGAACTTCATTAAAAATTGTCAGCAATTTGATTGGTAAAAACAAATCATTTTTGTTTCCATACGTTCACTTTCGAATCAAATAGTCGACGTGAGTCATCACACGTGCCACCGGCTTGGAAACAGATTTGCGGATATTAATGGTTTTCGGGTATTAGCCCCATATCGAAAACGAAATTTCCAATCTCTGTTTCTGCGTGTGTGCGTTCAGGGTCAGTAAAATGTTCCCCCGGTTATCTCCAGCCGTAATTTTATTCGAAAGCAATTAATCCCGGGGTCCTGTTATTGAAAACGGAGCGCACACACACACACACACACGCACGCGATCGACTGAACGGACGCCACTGCACAACAATTGCCTTCAATATTTTATCGGGCGCCGCGGGGATGATTTATCGCCGTTCGGGCCGTAAGACTTAAATCATTACGCTTCCGCTCCGCTGGGAAAACTCAAAAATGCAAATCGTAGGAATGCTTTATTTGCCTTTGGAGGGAAACGTACGTATGTAAATTCAATTGTTTTTACGTATGTGCGCCTCTGTAACTTTTTCAAAGGGCCATTTAAAATTTGCACGGCCCTTTTCAACTGGCGTTCAAATGAAAATGTTCTGTAAACAAGCGGAGTGAAATTGGAATGAGGTGATGCTCAGCCATTAGTTAATGGATTCTTGTTTGTATTTAAATGTACCATTTTATATTGACATCCTTTAATACAGAACACAGAGATAAATCTGTTTAACAAATTTCCATGTGGTTTACTCATGGCTTTTTCGTGTTTTCGTCAAAAAATAAAAATCTCTAATCCGACTAATTGACGTACGAGGAGCTCAGATTTGCAAACCGCGTCCAATTTGGAGTTTTCGTTTGGCCGCTACGGCCGTTCAAAGTCTGAAAAATCAATTATTTTTTTTAATTTTCAAAAATATTCACTGTGACTGACTAATTTTTTTGCTATTGAAGATAGCTCAAATTTTTTAACGGAAATCGATTTCTCTCGTCTTTCTGATGAAAATAAAGTAAACTTTAATAGTCTACGATGATTATTAAGAAAGTTGCATTTTTTAACAAATTTCCAAGGGGTTTACTCATGTCTTTTTTTCGTGTTTTCGTCAAAAAATAAAAATCTCTAATCCGACTAATTGACGTACGAGGAGCTCAGATTTGCAAACCGCGTCCAATTTGGAGTTTTCGTTTGGCCGCTACGGCCGATCAAAGTCTGAAAAATCAATTATTTTTTTTAATTTTCAAAAATGTTCACTGTGACTGACTAATTTTTTTGCTATTGAAGATAGCTGAAATTTTTTAACGGCAATCGATTTCTCTCGTCTTTCTGATGAAAATAAAGTAAACTTTAATAGTCTACGATGATTATTAAGAAAGTTGCATTTTTTAACAAAATTTCCAAGGGGGTTAGTCATGTCTTTTTTCACGATTTCATCAAAAATTCAAAATCTCTAATCCGACTAATTGACGTGCGAGGAGCTCAGATTTGCAAACCGCGTTCAATTTGGAGTTTTCGTTTGGCCGCTACGGCCGATCAAAGTCTGAAAAATCAATTATTTTCGTAAATTTTCCAAAATCCTCACGGTGACTGACTAATTTTTTTGCTATTGAAGTTAGCTGAAATTTTTTAACGGCAATCAATTTCTCTCGTCTTTCTGATGAAAATAAAGTTAAATTCAATAGTCTACGATGATTTTTAAGAAAGTTGCATTTTTTAACAAAATTTCCAAGGGGGTTAGTCATGTTTTTTTTCACGATTTCATCAAAAATTCAAAATCTCTAATCCGACTAATTGACGTACGAGGAGCTCAGATTTGCAAACCGTTTTCAATTTGGAGTTTTCGTTTGGCCGCTACGGCCGATCAAAGTCTGAAAAATCAATTATTTTCGTAAATTTTCCAAAATGTTCACTGTGACTGACTAATTTTTTTGCAATTGAAGATAGCTGAAATTTTTTAACGGCAATCGATTTCTCTCGTCTTTCTGATGAAAATAAAGTTAAATTCAATAGTCTACGATGATTATTAAGAAAGTTGCATTTTTTAACAAAATTTCCAAGGGGGTTAGTCATGTCTTTTTTCACGATTTCATCAAAAATTCAAAATCTCTAATCCGACTAATTGACGTACGAGGAGCTCAGATTTGCAAACCGCGTTCAATTTGGAGTTTTCGTTTGGCCGCTACGGCCGATCAAAGTCTGAAAAATCAATTATTTTCGTAAATTTTCCAAAATCCTCATGGTGACTGACTAATTTTTTTGCTATTGAAGTTAGCTGAAATTTTTTACCGGCAATCAATTTCTCTCGTCTTTCTGATGAAAATAAAGTTAAATTCAATAGTCTACGATGATTATTAAGAAAGTTGCATTTTTTAACAAAATTTCCAAGGGGGTTAGTCATGTCTTTTTTCACGATTTCATCAAAAATTCAAAATCTCTAATCCGACTAATTGACGTACGAGGAGCTCAGATTTGCAAACCGCGTTCAATTTGGAGTTTTCGTTTGGCCGCTACGGCCGATCAAAGTCTGAAAAATCAATTATTTTCGTAAATTTTCCAAAATGTTCACTGTGACTGACTAATTTTTTTGCAATTGAAGAT